>JAVTVY010020419.1:0-81584 GCA_036873755.1 Hanleya hanleyi
ATGACCTTTTTCAATTTAATTTCCAGAGGACACAAGTTTTCCTGATATACATGTAAGTTCCCAAAACTAGAAATGAATATGTCCACAGGAATATATATGACCCACCCTGTGCACTGAAAATCACTGCGCACTGAATAATTTTTGTGTACTGTGACATCTTTGAATTATTGACCCCAAAATCAGTTGGCTCCTTCAGGACAAGGTCAACATGAACAAAACACCTTTCAATTCACCTGTGAATTTTCAAGAAGATTGGTGTAGCATAACTCAAGTTATCCAGACAACCTTGAACATTACGGAAACATTCGACCCCAAATCATTTGTCCTCTTTGCAGTCACATGGTCAATATTTCTGTGAACTGTGAAAATTGAGTAGAAACCTCAAAATATATTTTTTGTCTAATGTAACCTTGACCTTTGGCCTGTTCACCTAAAACCTCAATAGGCTTCTTCAGACATGACAGACAACATAACTGCAAAATTTCAAGAAGATACTTGGAGCATAATTCAATCTATCATCCAGAAAAGTATTATGCAGGGAAGGATAAGGTAAAAACAGAATTGCCACTCTGACTAAATATTAGAGTGGCATGGAAATGAGCGAATATCTTTCTGGTTTTTTTTTTGGTTGATTCAGAGCTAAGCATGAGAACATCGCTATACTCACTGCCTTCAAAATATTTTTATAACTGACCACTCAGAGAGCCGCTTCAACCCACAACTTCAGAAGAATATCAAGGGCTGAAGTTGGAGTCACTGAGGTCACCTAACAGCAGGCTAAACACAAACAAGCAATTTTATAATCTGTGAGAACCGTTGATCACCCATCTTCACCACATCAAGGTTTCTATTTGTGAGCCAAAGGCGAACCCTTGACCAACTTGCATAGCAAACTGCGTTCCGCCCACACTCCAGTTACATGTACGTTACCTAGAAAAACTGCGCTGATACGTTTGAGTTTTACTTTCGCTGCTAAACTATTCGCTGATACCGAATGTAAAATATTTAATCCAAGCACGCATAACAATAAAATATGAATGGATAGACCAGTGAAATTTTATAGAAATCCGTGCGTTTCAACCCAATTCAAGCCCTTCAGGTGAGGTCGGATACATCGCGGACCACCTTTAAAGCTTCAGTGTTTTCTACATTTGCCTGGCTTGTTGGATGTTTGATGGTAGATGAATGGGTTTATTTTCTCTTCAAATAGATTTTGTTTTAAACTATGTTTCCTTATTTATTAATGTTCATGGTTGTTGAAAAGGTGCATGTTCTTCTACCACTGGGTATCGCACAAGCTATGGTGTTTTCGAATCTGTTGTCACGGTCGCCATGGTCGCGATGCTTAAGTGATCTGATTGGTCAATATGTGCAGGATGCCGCTGTGTGTCGTTGATCGCGATACATTGCCCAAGCGTACCAAGGGCTATATCTAGGATAGAGATACCCCTGGTTTTAGCGAGGATGTTGATCACCAGGATCAATCTTCTACATTTTGTTTTGTGTGAGCAATGCAAATGTTGAGTATCGTTCTGTCTCTCGTTTTGAAGGACAATGATCACTCTCCACTCCATCACTTGCCTAACTTTTCCCCCAGGAGAATTACTAAGTACTCTCCTGAATCATCTCAGCTTGCTAAGGGCATTTCACGTTTCACTTAACACTACCCTTAGGTTATCGCTATGCTTCTGCATGTATTTCACACTGAAAAAAGACAAATATCTTGAGGGAGATAATCCTGTTCAAAGTGGTTCTCCGTGCTGGCCAAAGAAATCGTCCATCTCATGTGCTCGTCTGTTGTGTCTTCAAGATGGGGTCAAGCAACATGTTTGAGGAAATCGCTGAGATGTTTCACATTGAAGTGTTAAATGACGTTCAGAAGAGGGCGATAGCTTGGTATGTGTTAGAACACGACGAGGTAAATCATTGTGCTATCAAGCACCACGGCTCACATTCGATGAGGCAATGATTCTTCTGTTAGGAGGTGTGTCTTTGCTGCATGGCACTCGGCGTATGACTGGTCTGATGGCCTCCTTGCCAATCGTATGTGCCCATTTTGAACACACTTTAATACAGTACATGCAAATAGGCCCCGTTATCGCCTGGCTATGAGCAGAAGTTTCTGTACGTAAATATGGGCCGAGAGAACAACTGTTTTGTAGGCATCTAGACTACTAACTGGATAAAATAGTTTTCTCATTATCCGGTAGCTGTACCAAACACAGTTAATTATATATAACTGGTTACATTCAAGCATATATCACAAAATCAGAGATAACTGCACCCGAAAAGGGGCATAACTTTGTAAAATAAGAGCAGAATCGAGCAATTTTTCGATGCCTTCTAGAATACGATATAAATAAAGTTTCCAAAATATAGTAGCTGTATCGAACAGTTCTGCAGATATAGTTGGTTACATTCAAGCATATAGGATGGAAATAGAAATTAATATATCTGTAAAGGGGCATAACTCTGTAAAATATGGGCCGAGGGGAACCACTTTCGATAGGTGCCTGACTTAGCACCAGATAAATAAGTGTTCAAAATTTGGTGGTTGTGTCTCAAGCAGTTTTGGCTAAATTGAGGTAACGGACGGACGTACATGGCGACGACAATACCCCGAGGCCAAAATGACCGAGGCGTAAAATGAATATGTATTGTAGGGTAATACCGACGAGTGAATCACTCTCACAATACAGTGATCACTCCTGCAATATAAAACCTAGGAAAGTGACGAACAGCTCTCGCAAATTTTACAAACACAAGAGGCTGCACTCTCAATTACACTTTCACTTTCCAGGAGAGTAACAAACGGCACGCATCATGCTTATGGAGAAAGAGTTTGGGAAGTGACAGCAATCACTATGCTTTAAACCGAGAGATTTTTTCTCCACAAGATCGGCTTGCCCCGGAATATGGGGAACCAGTCACCCACATTGTCAGTCCATTGGCCGGGAATTTAAACAGATCATTCCAATAATAGTTTCACAGAGCATGCTTTTCCGCAGGGGTGGTAAAGATTATAGGTCTGCACATGTACATGTATGGAGGCTGATTTTGATCAGATGGAGAATGAAACAAAACAAACTTTTTTTAATGGGCCAAAGATTTCAGCACATACCTTCCTACTAGTTGTTGTTGATCATGATTATCCCACCGTCCCCGCTCCCCCTCATGGTTCACTCGCCAACAAAGCTTCTGTGCCCTTTGGAGAGACAAGAGAACTGGACTTCATTCCTACACTGACAGTCTAGCAAATTTTGTGAAGTGAACAATTTAAATTTGCAAGCCTGCAAGTGGCTCACAGAGAAAATATAGGAGGAAATTTGCAAAAATCTAGGAGAAATATAGGAATTTTCTGAATAAAATATTATGAAAATATAGGAAATAAAGGAGTGTAAGACAGGTCTGTACTACATTGTATGTTCCAAACTTGGTAGTTTCCTGGTGTTTAATCAAATTACTTTCACTGAATGCAGTCATAGTGGTGGTCTTTCAGGTTACCTGTTCTGTTGTTCGATTCAGCATCAAGAGATTGAAATGTTTTCATATTTGCCGAGCGAAGCAAGGTGAAAAAAAAATATAGGAAATATAGGAGGTTTAGAGTAAAATATAGGAATGACTAAAAAAATAGGAAAATATAGGAAATACATATATAGGAAATATAGGAGGCACTTGAAGGCCTGAATTTGTATCAATTTTACGTGATAGGGCTCTCAAGGAGTGGCGAGTGATCAATCATGCATGCCTCACACTCAACTGAAATCCCAAAATGGAGCCTGTCAGTCAGTCAATCGACAAAAATCAGAATGTATATTCTGTGAACAGTGTAAGATATCCAATATTATTGATGGGAATCTCTGCACTAGCATATTTCCCAACACATCACTACATTTTCAACTTTGTAGTTGTCAAAGATTGCTACACCCTGGATATTTTTCCGAACAGTTAGAGTGTCACTTTCTGGCAAAATCTCATTCCTAAGAGTTTCGTCGCTGAAAGATGTCACATGAGCGAGTCACTTTAGGAATGGGAGCTATTCTTCTGCACAGTTGAGTTTCCATCGTAGGAAATGAGAAAAAAATAATCATCTCCAACATGCATGAACGAAAATTTATGTGAGAAAGGAAAACACTCGCCTTCATTTTACTCCTTTCATCAGGACTGATTATTATTATTCATTTGAAATTGAATCTGACAAAGGTATTACAAACTCTTTGTGTTCAGATGCGACTCTGGTGACAACAGTGCTGGCATGTTCGACATGTTCAAACGAGGTACTCTTAACCGATTTCAGTGAGCGGAAATGTCGTTCCACTGGTTAGTGACATCATCATCGAGTTTGACCCGAGTATTAGCGGCATGTTCAAATGAACAAGGGTTATGTGTAACCCGACAGCTCGCCGTTTTGGGTTTTGTCAATAACATGCAGCCTCGCATAAAGATCGAGCCCTTCAGGTTGCACATCACTGGCAATGACAATACATATTGTTATAAAAATTTGACTTCTTTGTCAGTGATGTTGTAGTTGGATTGAAACATGAACTACATGTATATTATAAAACTTGAAATAAAGATTACCTTTTTTTCCAAAAGTAAGCTTATACATGTCATTATGAATACATGTACAATTGAAATTTGGTCTGAGATGTGGGTGTGAAATGCCTGGACAAATATGGTTCGTGCAAAAGCTTTAGGTTAAATCATGATGTGGAATGGGATTCGATACCAGAATTGAAGGAAATGGTGTCCTTCATTAAAGGCAACACAAAATTCCAAACCACCAGGGGCTCGGTACTGCGGGATTCCCCCCGCCGGTTATTTAATATTGTACTTCTGAAATAAAATAATGTCATTAAACTATTAGTAATTACTATAAAGGAGTCCAAAAGAAGTGAAAATTATTAAAAGTCCAGCCTAAACAAAAAACATTAACCTTCCAGCTTGAGTCTAACGTTGTGCTAAACATAATACGAAGCTGCGCATCTGAAAACCCCTCGGCTCTGGGCGCCAGCCATTCATAATGTATTCAATTTGAAGCAAGACTTCAGGAACACCAAGCAGTCAAGTGACAAATATACAGATTATGAAAAAAATTTGCCATTAGAAATGGCCTCTAAGGTTTATGTCCAATCAGAGAAGTCGGTATTCATTACATAAGTCTGTTGATGCATCGATGATGTATACCAAATTTTGTCATAGAGCATTTGAAAATTATCAGAGATAGAGATCATTAATGATTTCGCATAAATTAAAGATGGCCGCCCATCCTTCCCACCACTCAGAGAAACCGATGTGGTTATTCATTGCAAGTGTCTTGATACATGGATGCTGTATACTAAGTTTCATATAGAACACTGAAATGGTATCAAAGATATACATCATCAAAGATTTTGCATAAATTAAAGATGGCCACCAAGGTTTCCGCCCAATCAGAAACACCAGAACTGCCATTTATCGTAAGTCTATTGATGCATCGATGATATATGCCAAATTTTACATCGAGCACTCGAACGGTATCAGAGATAGAGATCATTAATGATTTCGCATAAATTAAAGATGGCCGCCCATCCTTCCTGCCACTCAGAGGAACTGATGTGGTTATACATTGCAGGTCTCTTGATACATCGATGCTGTATACCAAGTTTCGTATAGAACACTTGAATGGTATCAAAGATATATATCATTAAAGATTTTGCATAAATTAAAGATGGCCGCCAAGGTTTCCACCGAATCAGGGAAACTGGTTTGGTCATTCCTTTGAAGTTTCTTGATGCATCGATGATCTATACCAAGTTCACACACGGAACAGTGAAATGGTACCTAAGATACACAAGATTAATGATTTCGCATAAATTAAATATGGCCGCCAAAGTTTCCAACCAATCAGGTCCAGATTCAATAGGGTTCTGGGTCATGAGCATATGGATGTGCAGTGCAAGTTTGGTGTGCCTAGGGTAAGTCGTTCTAAAGATATCTTGTTAACGAGAAAGCTGTGATGGTTTCGCATAAATTAAAGATGGCCGCCAAAGTTTCCAACCAATCAGGTCCAGATTCAATAGGGTTCTGCGTCACGCGCATACGGATGTGCACTGCAAGTTTGGTGTGCCTAGGGTAAGTCGTTCTGAAGATATCTTGGTAACGAGAAAGGTGTGACGGACGGACGGACAGACGTACATGACGACGACAATACCCTTCGGCCAAATTTTGGCCGAGGGGTAAAAACTTAACCCGACACCGACACTTTCCCCCTCTCTCTCCCAATACCTCGCCTACTTCGTATGCGGCGAGCTAAAACTGGCGACCATGGTGACATTTCTAAACACAGGAAGGAAGCAATCAGAGATTGCTCAATTGTATGCCCCCCCTTCCACTTTAATCCGACACTGCCCCGCCATTGTTCTGTTCTTTATTGGTTGGTGGAGGCCTAATTTGGATAATTATAAAAATTCTGTTTCAGTCACTTTTTTGCCATGTCTCACATAATACATATTCCAAATATCAAGCAACAAGTGATAATACGATGCTTCGATGCAAGATGGTCGCCAGGGCTTTCGCCAAATCCGAAAATGTGACCTGGTTATGAGACCTACATTCCTTGGGAGTATATTGTGGTGAAATTATGAAGCGATCAGTGAATTTTATACCCAATTCACTGTTTTGGGGGCAATTTCATACTTCAGGACCTATGTTGTCTGCTTTGGAATGTAGAATAACATATAATATAGCCATTTTCCTGGTTCAAATCAGTTATGGACGGAGATCCAGCTTGGACAAATAAATATATCCCATTCACTTAGGTTTAAACAAAGGGCCATAACTCTTGAAAATATAACCGAAAACAGAGAAACTTCACGCTACACACCTATGGGTCACTGACCACATATCATGCGTATTTCATACTTGTTCATACAATATTAACCGAGATCCAGCACTACAAATCCCAATTCACAAAGATTTGAAGAAAAAAGGGCCATAACTCTTGAAAATATAGGCGAAATGTGGAGAAACTTCACGCTGCACAACTACAGGGCACTGATCACATATCCTGCAAATTTCATAATTGTTCATACAATATTCACCGAGATCCAGCCCGGACAAGTTCCAATTCACAAAGATTTGAAGAAAAACGGGCCATAACTCTTGAAAATATATGCGAAACGCAGAGAAACTTCACGCTGCACAACTACAGGGCACTGATCACATATCCTGCAAATTTCATAATTGTTCATACAATATTCACCGAGATCCAGCCCGGACAAGTTCCAATTCACAAAGATTTGAAGAAAAAAGGGCCATAACTTTTGAAAATATATGCGAAACGCGGAGAAAATTCACGCTGCACAACTACAGGGCACTGACCACACATCCTGCAAATTTCATAATTGTCCATACAATATTAACCGAGATCCAGCCCGGACAAGTCCCAATTCACGGAGAATTCAGGAACAAAGGGCCATAACTCTTGAAAATATAAGCGAAACGTGGAGAAACTTTACGCTGCACAACTGTGGGTCATTGACCACATATCATGCAAATTTCATACTTGTCCATACAATATTAACCAAGATCCAGCCCGGACAAGTCCCATTCACATAGATTTCAGAAAAAGGGCCATAACTCTTGAAAATTATACCGGAACTCGGAAAAAACTCCACGCTGCACAACTACGAGCCACTGGCCACATTCCATGCAAGTTTCGATCCTGTCCATCAAATATTAACCGAGATATTGCCCGGACAAGCAATTCGGACGGACAGACGGATGGACAGACGGACAGACAAAGCGATCGCTATATGCCCCCCCTCTAGTTAGAGGCGAGATCCAGCCCGGACAAGTTCCAATTCACAAAGATTTGAAGAAAAAAGGGCCATAACTTTTGAAAATATATGCAAAATGCGGAGAAAATTCACGCTGCACAACTACAGGGCACTGACCACACATCCTGCAAATTTCATAATTGTCCATACAATATTAACCGAGATCCAGCCCGGACAAGTCCCAATTCACGGAGAATTCAGGAACAAAGGGCCATAACTCTTGAAAATATAAGCGAAACGTGGAGAAACTTTACGCTGCGCAACTGTGGGTCATTGACCACATATCATGCAAATTTCATACTTGTCCATACAATATTAACCAAGATCCAGCCCGGACAAGTCCCATTCACAGAGATTTCAGAAAAAGGGCCATAACTCTTGAAAATTATACCGGAACTCGGAAAAAACTCCACGCTGCACAACTACGAGCCACTGGCCACATTCCATGCAAGTTTCGATCCTGTCCATCAAATATTAACCGAGATATTGCCCGGACAAGAAATTCGGACGGACAGACGGATGGACAGACGGACGGACAAAGCGATCGCTATATGCCCCCCCCTCTAGTTAGAGGGGGGGCATAATAAACGTGACCCCATGAGTGAGTGCACTCAGTTTGATTCTGATTTAAGTTGTATAATTGTTGAATTTATAAGGAAAAACGAATATAATTTGATTACAAATATTCAATAATTGTAGGTTTGAGTCAAAACGACACGATTCAGTCAAAAATTGTTCGAGTGTGTGAAGCTCAGTAACATGATCTGCGACATCTCTTCCTCTACTGTTGAGTGAATTTAGATGTATAGTCGAACTAGTCAGGAGTCTTCTGGATAGTGTCAGGGAAATTGAGTCTTACCAATGCAGTCTACACTGACCAGCGGTCCTGGATGGGACTTTGAGGGAGATCTGATGCCATGGGAGCTGATGGAAGAGATTCTGAGTATCATCGCAGTCCATGACCTCTCTAACAGCCTGGATGAGCTGCTCATCTTCCTCTGTACTCCAATGGCCTAATTGTTCAAAATCATGCACATAATCCATTATTTCTTTGTTATATCAATGATGCTAGAGGGTGTTCAATTTATTACCACAGATTGCCCCCAAATTGGGGGTGATTGATTTTGATGGGGGGATTGAATTATTAAGAGGCATTACCATAGGGAGAAGTTGGTTCAACTGCATCATCAGCAACTAACTTTACCACATACAAACATGACGGATATAGGATTCTGCTCTAACCTGTAGCCGTTTTATCCACCCTCCAGCGATACAAGTCCTGCAAGGATTTGCCCGTCCTGTCCATCTTGTGACCCATGAGCTCCCATTTGTTACCATACTGCTGACGTAATCTCATCAGAGTAGCAAACTCGCTGTCGGTGTAGCTGCAAAAACCACCAAATTATTATGTATGCAGAATGTTGGGTAATGGGATCAGCAAACTGCATGCATGCCTGTACATGTAGGCCAGTTTCAGTTAACTGCCTCTGTAGTACGGTAACAATATTAATGTAAACCTACAAACATCTCAATCAAAGGAAGTGAATGTTCTCACCCGCGCAAAATCAGGGTGTGATCAAACTTATTGGAACAGAAAATCGATATTATGGTCTAATATCAAGCAGATAATCCATTATTTCTTCGTTATTTTGGTGATTTTAGAGGATGATCAAATTTATTTTATAGGGGTGATTGGGTTATTCAATTAATAGCAAATTTAGCAAACATTGTAACATGCTCCACGTTATAGCTGTGCGCTGATTGGTCCAGACCTCAAAACATATGGAGATTATCACACGATAATCTTCATTTGTTTGTTGTAATCCGTTTCATTCACGTGACGAACTGGTGACGTCTCATTCTTGTGATGCAGTACTACAAAGCTGAGCGACGATTGCTTCATTCATTGCGCAGTGGAAGGAGTTCACACAGCTGCAGCTCGTGAACGGACAGCACGTGCGAGCATGGTCTGCAAACCAGTCACGAAAATCTTGCATCAAAACGGGATAAATTTGCAGAAAATTTGCCATTCCGCTTATGAAATGAGGAAATAGTTATCATTGTGCATGTAGGAATGGAGATACATGTAATGATCTTTGTAATAATTTTTCAATTTTTAGTTTTAGACCATTTTGATTGACGGTCTAAAACTAAACATCGAAAAATTATTACACGATACTATTGACTAAGGTGGTCATTAACTCCTAATCACATCTATTGTGTGTCCCAACAAATCTATTGAGAACATTTTGTCCGATTTTTTGAAAAAGATATATTGTTGTGTTCTGAAACTTATGTCACTGGTAAAATGCGAATATTATAGGCTTCAGTCAAAATACTACCAAACATCACCCAGTGGTACTATCTGTTTGAAACATTTTCTGTTTTGGGTGGTCATTCTCTTGGTTAAATTTTGATGTCGCCAAGGCTGAGAGAGACTGGCCCATATGTGCAAAGGAGTGGAAGGTTGTCATTTTCTATTGTGACGTCAGGGTCAACGCTATGACCTTGCTACTGTGGCCAGTATCATACATTGTCTTTGTAACGTCATTTTGTGACATCATGGCATTACTGTTGATTTGTGACGTGAAACTGTAGAAATTCAATGAATGAAATAGAATGCCTATCAAACCTACGAGTATTAGACTGGTCCAAATCAACAATGGCTGACGTCAAATTTTAACCCAGAGAATGACCACCCAAAACAAAAAATGTTTCAAACAGACAGTTCTACTGGATGTTGTTTGCTAATATTTTGAATGAATACTATAATATTCGCATTTTACCAGTGACATAAGTTTCAGAACACAATAACATGAATAATGTATATTTCCCCAAAAATCAAACAAAACGTTCTCAATAGATTAGTTGGGACACACAATAGGTTTTGGAGTGTGATGATGGTATAACCAAAAGTAACATGGGAAATAAGCCTTTGTTACCTCCATTTTAGAGAGGTAGTTACATGTATCTCTAACTGTACACAAGCATCCTCAATCAGACATTACCATTCTCACAAAGTATGGGAATAGAATTACTGCATGGTAAACCAATATATTAACACTACCAGCAGGGGGGGGGGGGGGGAAGGGGCAATCTTTCTGCGCTATCTGCGAAACGACAAAGAATAGACAGATGACAGTCCGGGAATTTGTAGTTTATCATATTGGGGTCATTTTGAGGCTGTTTGACCCAAGGGTATAGTGTGGTAAGTTTAAGCCCCCTAGCTCAAGACTGGTCGCAAGCCCAGGCCAGATAGGGTTAATGTTATCTTTCTTGGGATAAGGCTGAATAAAATTGATCGATGAAAATGAAAAACATGAGAGGTTGAGGTCCCCCGATGTGGAAATGAGTGATTTGGCTTGAAGTATAATGCTCAGTCCCCGGCATGGAAAGCAATCACAAGCGAGATCTTGACGTAAGGTAACCACATACAATGTACCAAATTTGGAATGAACCCATTCAGTGTTTCAGAAGTTGTTGTCTGGAAACAACATTTTAAATTGGCTTCCAGGTGGAGGTACCTATCGGCAGATCAGCATGAAATATACAATAAAGTTTCTGAGTACAGAACGAGTCTAGACAGGTGGTTTTCCAATAGTACAAAGGACTGAACAACAGACCCTTGCGTGAAAGAATGAGCCTATCAGGCCCTTTTTCTGACAGTAGGAAGTATTGGGTGAGGGGGCTTACCTGCCTTCAGTCCTCTCATGAAAGAGTCTTCTTGCACGAACATAGCAACTGTACATGGTCCTGTTCAAACCAGAGGCTAAGGAACAAAAATACATGTATGAACAACCAGATATGTGTAAAGAGATGAAATATTAAACTAGAATTTTGAAATGTGGCATCACAACCACATATGTTTCAAATTATTGTTATATCAATTTGCCTCCCCCCCCCCCCCAACCCACTCCCGAGCTCACTTCCTCTGTTATGACATTGATGGAATTGCCCTCTTTTCTTATCTGTGATTGTCGGTATTGTCTTCATTACCTACTTTTACTTTTAGCTCAGTGGAAGCAAAACTTCCCATTGACCATGGAATATTTAGGTCAGTGAATATGATTAACGTCGCTTTCAACTATATTTCAGTCATATGACGACGTTGGGTCCTATTCCTTTTCACACCCGGGAACCACACAGGTGAGGTCCTATTCCTTTTCATACCCGGGAACCCGACAGGTGCCTCATGGAATATATAACATTGTTTGTCAAATGTTAGAACGCAGGGGAGGTAACCATTACATCAATCTACATGTATTAAACAGGTCTTCTTACAGGATAACCTGCAACTCTAATCTGGGTCATATCCATTTTCTGTCTACTTTTGGGACCTATGAGGGGAATCCCCGGAAATCAACGCTATGTGATGTTGTCAGCCAATAAGCTCTACTGACATACTGGTAATCTGCCATTTTCGAGTCATGTGATGTCCTACATGTACTTGTTCAAAATTACGGATCTACAACACCTCTTGGATGATAAATAATCTGTTCATATCTGTATCTTTTGTTAAGCCCAGACAATACATGTATATGTTTCAGAGGTGGTATGAAAGCCTGTAATTTATCAGTTTTCTCGAGCCTGTTCTCTGTTCGCCCCACAATAATGGGGGCACATGATCCGCAAGCCATCTCATGGATGTCGAAGTGTACGCAAATGCAAACAGGATTGTCACATGTAACCAGGAGAGATTGCTGCTCATACACGGAAATATAACTCGATTTTTGGTTTACAGTTTCCTTACTAACAAGAGCCCAAGGGCCTTAACGCCCGTATATCTGGAATTACACTGGTCCAAACTGCAAGGTTGTTTATTAGCCTTGAATCCAATTGGTAGCTAGCAATCCAGAGAAAGGTCTACGAATTTGTGCTTCTGAGAATGTAACATATATCACATCTTATATTGAATGATAAATTAAAATGAGCTTAACTCTTGTTAACTAGATGACCTTGAAACGAGCTGAGATCTCACATATCATGCATATCCTACACTGAAATCGACAAAACAAGAAAATAGTAGTTTTCCTGCAAATGGATTCCTTACGGGCGAGAGAATTTTTCATGAATGAAGAAGAAAGTGATGAAGTAACCCTTTGTTCTTGAGTTAATAAACAGGTATGAAGTTCATAAAGGACCCCTCTCCCCATTAAATTAGTAAATGCATGTTTTTTTATTTCATAACAGTTTAACTAAATGTAGCTGTTTCAAACATGGGAGATAACTCCACAGAACAAATGCCATATACATGTAGGGGAAAGAGCTCTGAATATTCCAACCTAACATATTGTCAGCTAAACTTGATTCAGTTTTGAGGGACTGTGACCTTGACCTTTGATAAAATGATATCAAAATGTATGGCTCCTCTTTGCCATGCGAGTATACATACATGTACTCAAAGTTTGGTACCAATCCCTACCTTGAAACTAGAGATATCGCATGGACAACAAATATTAATGGCTGAATGGACAGAACGCAACATCACATTACATGATCAATGTATCAATGGACAAAAAAATCATGATTTTTATGAATTTCATGATTTTGGGGTCACAGTGACCTTGACCTTCGACTTTGACCTAATTTTTGGTATGCGGTTGGTTGGTTGTTTGGAGTTTAACATTGCACCTAACCGTATCGGTCACACGGCGGCGAAGACCCAAATAAACATACCCTAGCAAAACCCTAACCCTAACAAAAACCTAACCAAAACTACAAAAAAATTTGAATTTTGAAACTTAGGCTCTACAGACACTGGTATATGTGGCACTTCATTTCCCCGTATTGAATACACTCACAAAAAATTAGCTATTTTTAACTATTTCATAATTTTTCAGTCACACTGACCTTTGACCTTGATTCTGGGGTCACAGTGACCTTGACTATTGACCTGGATCTAAATTTTGGTACATGACAAAATGGCTTCCCGTGATTTCTAAATGCACTAGAAAAAAATCAAGATTTTTTTACAATTTCACAATTTTGGGGACCTTGACCTTTGACCTACATTTTGGTAGATGACACATCGTGTCCCCCTAATGTATCTGCGGACACAAGAAAATGTTACTTTTAATAATTTCCTGATTTTGGGGTCACAGTGACCTTTGACCTTGACCTATTTTTTTTTGTATGTGACACTTCATTTCCCCCTACTGAATCCACTCACAAAAAATTTAGAAATTTTAATGATTTCCTGATTTTTCGGTCACACTGACCTTTGATCTCTGACCTCAATCTACATTCGGTATGCAACACACCGTTCCCGCCTAGGGCATCCACCCACCAAAAATTAAAACTGTAGATGGAAAGCTGTCAATGATCAATGATTTCCTGATTTTAAACAGTGACCTTTGACCTCGACCTCAATTTTGGTACGCGACACATCATCTCCACCTAGCGTATCCACTTATGAAAACTTCCGACTGTGGATAGAAAACGTTCACAGATATAGACCGGACATGAACACTTAGTGATTTCCTGTTTTTCAGGCCAGTGACCTTTGACCTCTGACCTTGACCTTCATTTTGGTACGCAACACATCGTCTCCCCGTAAGGTATCCACTCACCAAAAATTGGAACTGTGGATAGAAAACTGTCCCAGATATAGACCGGACACGAGGGACGGACAGAAACCGCCACTACATACATGTAATACATCCGCCTTTTGGCGGGCGAATAAAAATGAGTCTGAGCTTCGAAGAATACATGTACTTACCAAGTGTCTGATAAAACAGAGTCTGTTTCACATATTGTTTCAGCTCTCTGCTATTCTCAGCCCCTCTCTTTTGGAACAGACTATAGGGATTATCCAGGGGGTACCTCTGAAATAAAGATTACAAGTGAAGCTCACTGTTATGATCGATAGTGAGAAAAGCCAAGTCGTGTGTACTATTGTCGAGTAGAATGAATCCCTTGATCTGGAGAGACAGAATTAAGGTTTAACATCATTTTCAGCTATATAGCGATGATCAAACAAAGTTCTAAGTATTCAAGTTAAAGTGATCATAAACCCTCAAGTAAAGTTTCCATCAAATGAAAGACCATTGGAAACTGTGTGGAAAAATATTTATTGTAATTTTTATGATTTTATTACACAGAGTAAACTGCAAATAAAGCGTTGTATTCTATGGTGGTCTGTTGCAATCATATTCAGGTCCAGTGACGTCACACTGCCTTAATATATATATTTCAAACTGTGTATGCACTTTTCAATGCTTGATTCAAGCTTAAAGTGTGTATACTTTGAGTTTCAACACAGACTCACTGTTCCAATGTGCATGTTTCACCAAAATCTGGAAGATGGTAACTCATAAGTGTCGAGTCAATTTGAATATTGCATTTAATTTCCCAGATTTTGGTGAAACATGCACATTGGAACAGTGAGTATGTGTTGAAACTCAAAGTATAGACACCTTAAGCTTGAATCAAGCATTGGAAAGTGCATACTCAGTTTGAAATATATGGGGATGGGGACATGTTCCTGAGAGTAGTGGGTGGACTGATAAGTGTAATATGGGGTAAGCTTCCAGAATATATATATCAAGGTTCGGGGGCAAATTCTCTAAGTCCATAAACTTTAACAACTTTTCCGGACAGGGACAGGTACACAGACATTCACAGACATCATTTCGGTCCCTATATGGAGCTTTCCGCAGCTAAAGGGTGACGGGTTTCATAAACATGAGATTGATCTAATCAAAACCCCTCGGCTTTCCCCAAGTGATTGTGACCCATGTGTAGTGTGAATTGGGGAAGAGATAGTTCTATGTGGGATGATCAAGATATATGGGTAGTACATTCAGGCATATAGGACAGAAATAGAAAATTATATATTCTGTAAAGGAGCATAACTCTGTAAAATATGGGTCGAGGGGAGCCACTTTCGATAGGCGTCTGACTTAGCACTCTGTAAAATAAGAACCGAGACGAATAAGCTGTACCGAACATGGATCTGCAGATTGAACTTGTATATACAAAATTGGAGATTATTACATCCGAAAGGGGCATAATTCCATAAGCCGAGGCGAGTTATCCTTTGTTGGCTTGTAGAATACAACAATATAAATAAGTTTCCAAAATATAGTAGCTATACCGAACACAGTTCTGCAGATATAGTTGGTTACATTCAGGCATATAGGACAGAAATAGAAATTAATAAATCAGTGAAGGGGCATAACTCTGTAAAGTATGGGCCGAGGGGAGCCACTTTTGATAGGCGTCTGACTTAGCACTACTGTAAAATAAGAACCGAGACAAATAAGCTGTACCGAACACGGATCTGCAGATATAACTTGTATATTCAACTACAGATAACAAAATCGGAGATTATTACATCCGAAAGGGGCATAACTCCATAAGCCGAGGCGAGTAATCCTTTGTTGGCTTGTAGAATACAACAATATAAATAAGTTTCCAAAATATAGTAACTATACCGAACACAGTTCTGCAGATATAGTTGGTTACATTCAGGCATATAGGACAGAAATAGAAATTAATAAATCTGTAAAGGGGCAGAACTCTTTCAATAGGCGTCAGACTTAGCACTAGATAAATAAGTGTTGAAAATTTGGTAGTTGTACATGTATCTCAAGTGGTTTTGCCTAAAATGCGTTAACGGACGGACGGACGTACAGACCTACGGACAGATGGACGGACGTACATGGCAACAACAATACCCCGAGGCCAAAATGGCCGAGGGGTAAAAAGTAAATTGTCATCAAATTAATTTGCATAATAATATGCCAAATATTTGTCATGGTATTGAAACAACATTGCCTGATTCTGTAAACGGCAAATTAACTTTAGGGCATGGAACAATAGATACATTAATGCGCCTGAAGTTTTGGAGAGTTGGTTAAGAAGGAATCAAAAGTTATTGATTTTTACTCCATTTTAGGGTGCAAGATCTCTGATGGAATATTATGGGAAGGTACATGTAGTATTCTCAATTGTCTGGCATGTCTCTCTCTTTGGATGTCACCATTAAACATGATAAATGACAAGGCCTGTTATCTGTTGGAATATTATGGGGAGGTAATATTCATTATAGTCGGACATGAATTTATATCTCACTCTTAGTATGGAATTCCAGTTCTCCCTCAACTTGTCATTTTCCTCCTTCCTCCAGGCTCCCTTCCTCACCTGGATACCTGTAAAACAGTCAATATACATGTAGTATGTGTACATAGTTATGTATATATTTGTAGCCTACATCAGTCTAATAATGGCAGTTCCACTGCAATCTCCCAATTTAACAGGTTGGATGAATGCTACGCGTACTCTTCATTTTGGAGGTGAAAAAAGTTGTTTTATTAAATAACTTTGAAACTGAAGAAAAAGTTGCATGTTTCCAACTGTGCATCAAATTCATTTATAATATAACGTCATTTTGCACCTCCCACAACTAAAGATTCCGGGACATGGATATTATTGTTAGGTTTCCAATCTATAACCAGAGCCTTGTTGGGGTCAGTATAGTGCATGCCTAACTATAACCCTTTAAAACATGTTGTATTACATGTACATGTACCAAGAATTTGACCTTGATGAAATAGGTCAAGTTGACTGGTCGGTCAACTTGAATAGGCTTTTAATTAATAACATTAAGTTACATGTCCTGTAGTGTAAATCTGAAGAGCCGATGATGATCCCTCGAGATACTGCAATAACTCAAATTTGACCTTGAAAAAA
Organism: Hanleya hanleyi; assembly: GCA_036873755.1. NCBI lineage: Eukaryota > Metazoa > Mollusca > Polyplacophora > Lepidopleurida > Hanleyidae > Hanleya > Hanleya hanleyi. The sequence goes on from JAVTVY010020419.1 coordinate 17,514, forward strand.
TAGGCCAAGGTCAATCAAATTGAGAAGGCTTAAAGTCAGTAACCAGTTCCATGTAGTATGAATTTGGGGAGCCTAATCCTTCAAAAGATATCACCAAATACACAAATTTGACTTAGATTAAATAGGTCAAAGTCAGCCATCTTCACCAGGCTCCTGACCCATTACCAGTTTAATATCTTATATGAATTTAGAAAGCCTGGCTAAGAAATCCTTCAAGAGATATTCTGTTAACAAGCAACATGAGCAAGATGGAGAGAGAGACAGATGGACGGACGGACCAAGCAGATAATACCCTTTGGCCAAACTTGGCAGAGGGGTAAAAATCAATAGGCTTCTTTGCCATCACAATCCACATCGAGTCTGAACTGTACCTCGCTATAACATAGACAACAATTTTCAATATTTACTGTATTTTCGATCCCCGTAACCTATTGACCTTTTGACCTCAAAATGAATAGGGTTCCTCTTTGACCCATGGCTGAGGTACATCCAAAGTTTGGTACCAATCCATGACATGGAACTGGAGATATCGAATGGACAAGCAAAAGTTGATGGAGGGACGGAAATTGTGATTGCAATATACAAACCTGTCTATTGACGAGTATATAAATGCTCACCTCGATCCTCTAGCTCTTGCCGATGAAGCCTGCGACGTGTTAGACTGCCAGAGACGACATTCACTGGGTGAATGATTTCATCAAATTCATCGGAGACGAAAAGATCAGTTTTCTTGATCTGCAAAGGCACATTTCTCCCACTGGTTTCCATGGCAACTCCTTCAAAGTTCACCCGACCTGGAATATCAACTTCAGAAGTGGTATCCCCGATGCTGTTGCATTGTCTTTGATTCCTTCCATCCTCAATTCTATCCTCATTCTCCAAGTTGTTTTCAAATTGTCTCTCATTACCTCTAATTGCCCGCAAATGTGCTTTATGCAACTGATCAGAGTTTGCATCCATAGTTTCTTCAAGTTCACTACTAAGAGTATAACCTCGATGTTGCTTAGAAGTGTTAAATTGTTGCGATCGTTTCCGTTCACAGACGTCATTTGAAGATGAATCCATGATCAATTTGTGACATTTTTTCATCTTTTTGTGTTCTTTCTTTGAGCCACAAGTATTAGAACAGTCACTCTGTGGTGAACATAATGAATCGACACTGTCCGACATTAATACATCCTGAACATGTTGACCGGGCTTCCGCTTTTTATGTTTTCTGTGCATTGGAGTTTGATTTGCATAGTTCCAGTCAAGTTCCTCATTGATTCTTTCTGGGGGGTATTCTTTCTTTCGTTTGTGCTTTTTCTTTGGGCTTTTAGAATTATTTTGGGGTGAAGACATAGTAGGTACATTGTCTGACATCAACAAACCTCCATCTTCAATCTGCTGTTTCCTCTTTCTACGTTTTGGACTATGGTCAAACTCAACAGTACCGTCTGCACATGTCCAGGTAAATTCCTGATCAGATTTTTTGACTTTTTTATGCTTTTTCTTTGTGCTTTCTGACATTGATACATTATCAACCTCAGAATGGTGCTTCCGCTTTTTATATTTTCTGTGTACTGGAGTTTGGCTGTGGTCAGTTTCTTCATCAATGCATTTTAGTGGGATTTCAGTTCGCTTTTTATCACATTTGTGCATTTTCTTCTTTGACCTTTCAGAATGCCCACTACTCTGCGGTGAAGATGCAGTTGTGGTACTGACACGGTCTGAAATTGAGACATCTTCAACTTCAGAATGGATTTTATCTTTTTTGTCTTTTCTGCGTGTATGAATTGGGTTGCTGCCAATTTCCTCATCAACATGTTCCTGAGGGAATTCATTCCACGATTTGTGTTTTTTCTTCAAGCTAAATTCACATGAACTACTTGGGGGTGAAGAAAAAGCACCGACACCCTCTGACTTTGATACATGTACATCTTCAACATGAGAATATTGTTTGTCTCTTTTATGTTTTCTGTTATGTCTGTCTGCTTGAATTTGGTCACTGTCAGTTTCTTCTTTTACACCAATACTTTCCAGCAGACAGTTCTCCTTCCGTTTTTGTTTTTTCTTCTTCGAGTTCCCAAGACAAGTACTCTGGGATGAAGACAAAGAACTGCAGACCATGTCTGAGGTCACTGGTTTATTTCTAGGTTCATCAAATGATATGATAGAATGGTCTTTCCTCTTTTTACGCTTGCGGTGTTCTGGAAATCGGACACATTCTTCTTGAACATGGTGGGAAACACATGGATTCCGGAGATTAATGTTTTCGTGCTTTACAGCAATGTTTTCCTCTACATCACTGGTAGCGAGATTTTCCGTTTCATTTTCCGGATTATGGTCAAACTCAACAATACTGTCTGCACATTTCCAGGTAAATTCCTGATCGGATTTTTTGACTATTTTATGCTTTTTCTTTGTGCTTGTATAGTCACTCTGTGGTGTTATCCTGTCTGACATTGATACATTATCAACCTCAGAATGGTGCTCCCGCTTTTTATGTTTTCTGTGTACTGGAGTTTGGCTGTGGTCAGTTTCTTCATCAATGCATTCTAGCGGGATTTCTTTTCGCTTTTTGTCACGTTTGTGTATTTTCTTCTTTGACCTTTCAGAATGACCACTACTCTGCGGGGAAGATGAAGTTGTGGTACTGACATCATCTGAAATTGACACATCTTCAACTTCAGAATGGATTTTATCTTTTTTGTGTTTTCTGCGCGTATGAATTGGGTTGCTGCCAATTTCTTCATCAATACGTCCCTGAGGGAATTCATTCCACGGTTTGTGTTTTTTCTTCAAGCTAAATTCACATGAACTACTCGGGGGTGAAGAAAAAGCACCGACACCCTCTGACTTTGATACATGTACATCTTCAACATGAGAATACTGTTTGTCTCTTTTATGTTTTCTGTTATGTCTGTGTGCTTGAATTTGGTCACTGTCAATTTCTTCTTTTACACCAATACTATCCATCAGACAGTTCTCCTTCCGTTTTTGTTTTTTCTTCTTCGAGTTCCCAAGACAAGCACTCTGGGATGAAGACAAAGAACTGCAGACCATGTCTGATGTCACTGGTTTATTTCTAGGTTCATCAAATGATATGATAGAATGGCCTTTCCTCTTTTTACGCTTGCGGTGTTCTGGAAATCGGACACATTCTTCTTGAACATGGTGGGAACACATGGATTCCGGAGATTAATGTTTTCGTGCCTTACAGAAATGTTTTCCTCTGCATCACTGGTAGCGAGATTTTCCGTTTCATGCGTAGACTTTTTGCTCCTCTTTCGTTGCTGGTGCCCCGATTCATGCCTATGCTTATCATATCCAACGGTCTGTTCATTTCCTGGAAAAAAAAGTAGATCATCTTCATTGTCTATTGGTCATGTTAGTGTTTTGACGATGGACCTTGGCGTTTGATTTGCATGATTAGGGTTACTTTGATTTTCCTTTTCAGCCATACATTGATCACGCTCAACAGGTTTCACTATGGACTGCAGACAAGTAGTCCTATCATTGATAGGCGCATTCTTCTTTTCCTTTGTTCCCATTTTCTTAAGAATTCCGTTGAAAGTTTTAGATGTACAATTGGAATCCAATTTGATGACAACTTTGAAGATGTAGTCTTGGTCAATCAAAGCCATTCGTTCTGGCTGCCTGACGGGTCCACAAGACCTCCTTGTACATATTGTAGCGTCCACAATCAACCTCTAAATAAACTCTTATGATTGACTGTATTTCAATCCTTATTTTCTCCACAGGCCAGAATAATTCTGTTTTTTTTTTTGGAGAATTTGAATTGACCCATCAAGTGCTTCAAAACTGGGAATGATCAAATGATGCATTCTGAATTATCCCATGATGCATTATGAATTATCCCATGATACACTTTTGTTCGTGAAGAGATTCGAGGAAGTCATTGACACATTATGTATTCCACTGTGTAATGACTATAATTCAGAGGAGTTGCAGAGAAAACCAAATTGAAATTAATAAGTCATCAATCTATACAGTTATAAAAACCAGTTGTTCCACAGATTAGTTTAACATAAACTAAGATAAATGTAACTCCGAAGATTGAAGTCATGGCGGTACGTGATATGATACTATATTTCGGCTATAATTTATGCCATCAGCAGGATCATATGAGCACCTGGGGCTACCTGATAGACTACCAAACAGACAGCACGGTGTTTTTGAGCTTACCGCCGATTTGTTAATACCAGATGTTAAAATAATAGCCTATGCTAAACATTGGGACGAATTGTTATTCAAAGAAGCCCTAGCTATTAAATCCAGATCTCCTGAGTTAAATCACGGATTAAAAGCCTCAAAAGACCTTATTGTCTTTGAGTGAACTTACCTGAGCACATATCAGTCCTGACTCTTTGTATTGTGTCCTCATTGGTCAATTTGTATACTTTTCTTTTTGTCATACTATTGTTTGTTATACTATTGTTTTCACACTGTATATATATATTCTGTATGCAACAGGTGCTCATACGATCCTGATGATGGCATAAATTATAGCCGAAATATAGTATCATATCACGTACCACCATGACTTCAATCTTCGGAGTTACATTTATCTTAGTCTATACAGTTATGATGAGGTCATTCAGATCTCTTGCATGCATGGTCAAATTCGATTTAAACTTTGCGTGAAGGTTCAATCTTTTAGAGCGTGATGAAGCAAGGCATCTCTCAGAGACTTAGTCCCAGCTTGAAGACCTCCAGGAATGCGCTGCTAGGCACCCCAACCACAGTTTAACTTAAGTTTAATTTAAGAAACACTCAAAAAATCATACTATTTTTTTTTTAAATATAATTTATTAATATATTTTGTGCCAAATTGTTCGCATCACATTTGTTAAAATTCTCCTTTACATATATTTGTCCGATATTCTCCAATCAAAATATTTAGTTGTGGGCTCGTGTCCACTTTTGGAGTAAGCCCACTGGCATGACTGGACTCCTGTCCAGAAGGGCTAAAAGCAACCTATAAGATAAGATAAGATAAGATAATTTTATTTAACGTCGATATTGAGAACAATACAACATTAGTCCACCAGGGACTAGTATAATCGACGACCATAATTAAAATTTTAACATTAACATTAAAAATACATATATACAAGTAGCACATACGCGAAGCATCATGCCTTCGACGTTTCATATAAGCCTAATTTTAATAAAAGCATAAGACCCCAGAAGAAATAAACTTATGGTGGCTTTATATAAATGAAAAAAAAATAGAAAAAAAATAAAAAAAAATAAAATAAATAAGAAGAAAAAAAAAAGTAGATTTAAATAAGCTTTGAAAATGCGGAAAGGGAGTGTGCCTTTCGCTGGCTGTCTGATAAGGCGTTCCATGCCTTTGTTCCCTTGTATGTAAAGGAGTTCAAGCCATATCTGGTAGTTTTTACAGATGGCACATCGAGTATATCGACACCTCGCAGCAGATAGGGAGATTTTTGTTTTGTGAAAAGATCACGGATATATGGCGGATTTAGATTGTTTAAAGATTTATACATCTCCTTTAACAGACAGGTCTCATACATTTTACTCATCGAGGGAGTATTGGCCATATCTAACAAAAAGTTATAACTTGATTTGTAATCGTCAAAGACAATTCGCAAGGCTCTTTCAAGGAGTTTTTCGATTTTGTGCATTTGTGTTTTCGAATTTCCAAGCCATATCAAGGGGGAATAATTTAAATGAGAATGAACGAAACAGCGAAAAGCAGTGAGTTTTGTATTAAAATTTAAATACGGAGATATTCTTCTCAATGCGTTTATTTGGCGACCGGTCTTACGACAAACGTCAGATGACCCAAACGTAACCATCTGGGTCATCTATACGCGGTAAGACTGATCCTGGGATCGTGTGTATCCATGTTCAGCCTACTTTCGGCAACTGCAAGAGGGAATTTCCAGAAATCAATAACACGTGACTTCATCAGCCAATCAGCTAAAGTCTACCGACGTAACTCCAACATAACCTGCCATTTTTGAGTCATGTGATGTCCTACTTGTTCAAAATTACAGATCTACCACACTCTTGGATGATACGAAAGTTATTCATACCTATATGTTTTGTAAGCCCAGGCAATATCTGTTTTCGAAGTTTAATTGTAAAATTAATTGTGCACATGATAAGATTCTTGTACTGAGCATCCCATTTGGGACAGAGTACAAAGTCAAAACACATAAAAAGTAGAACAAATAAGAAAGTAAACAAACCAACAGTACCCGAAGTGCTCCCGCCGTCACTCAGACCAGTCCGTCACTGAGACCAATCCGTCACACAGACCAATGCGGCAGTGATCAAGGCATCGCCGCGACTAAGTGCTCTATGGCACAGCGAGGAGCGGCGATTATCCTAGCTACCCAAGCTATTATCTTAGCAGGGGACAGTCTACACGCACGCTAGAGTATATTATTATATAAAATTACAGTATTTTATATTAAAAAAAATTCAAACAGGACGTAGCGAAAATTGGACCCTCCATGATGTTCAGCATTGTAAAATTTCGTAATTACGGTACTTTAATATTAGACTTTGATTAAATTTTAGCTTTTATTATATAAAGATATAGCATGGCATGGGAAAATGCTAAAATATGGGACCCAGTTACTGGTTTAGATCTATGAAATATACTGATATAGGCGTGATTGAAAATATATAAAAAATGTCTTCCAAATTGTTGAATTATATGAGATATTATATACTGGTTTATACAAATAGTACATCATAATAGTTTAGATAAAATAAATAAAAATAATTAAAATATAATTGGTCTATATAAACAATAACTCGTTTAGATATAAATAAAATTACAGAAGAATGCCTAATTAAAAATAATAAGAAAATTTATTCCTTAGCTATTGAATGTAATCATTCAAAATATAACTGGTTAAACGTAAAAAAAAAAGTACTGATTAAAAATATTCAGAAAAATACCGAAATTAATTATTTAGTATATAAAGCTGGTACCTCACTGATTTCAACAATCATACATGTAATTAACATAAAATCCATTGTATTTATTAAATAATTAATATACAGACATTCCCTGTACTCTATTGATTTTAATAATTTCTGTTGGTACAGGTAGATCTATAAAAAGAAGGAAAAAAACATCCATTGTATTTATTTATCTGTTCTTCACACTCACACTGTTCTTCACACTTCACACTCTGTTCTTCACACTCATGTTTATTTCCATCTACATGGCCATTACGATGCAATGACTACCAACCCTGCAGTGGATAACCCTGTTTTTAAGCGATGGGTTATTCACCGCCAGAAATTGGTGTCACTGGATCGTGAATGTGCCAAGAAGGTTGCCGGGAGGAAGAGGGCCAAACCTGACCAAGCTGCCACCAAGCCACCTGCAAAACGCCGAAAGAAGACCAAGGCCTTCATTGACCTGAGTCTTTTGGAAAGACAGAAGAAGATGTTGTCCTGGCTGCTGGATGCACCGCTTGTCAACCGAGTTCTAGACGGCTTGTTGGTTGAGGAGACAGAGGTGGAAACCATGCCAGATGCCATTCCCAACAAGCTGCTAGATGACACGGTTGACCTTGGAGAGGTTCGCCACTTCTTCAGTGATGATGCCTGGACCGCCCTAGAACATCTTATGGAGGTCAAGAAGAGACAAGCGAGGTGGGCCTGTCAGACATGTTCCTGCCCTCTAGAAGATGGACAGTCCAGTGTAGCATGTGACTGTTGCCTGGAGTGGTACCACCAGCAGTGTTGTGGTTTTGAGAGAGCCCCCCGTTCCAAGAAGTGGTTTTGTATTAGTTGCTTGTAAATTTAGTTTTGTTTAATTGAGTTATTCTAACATTAATCCATTGTATTTATTAAATAATTAATATACCGTACAGACATTCCCTGGTACTCTATTGATTTTAATATTTTCTGTTGGTTTTGAACCAACCTGGATAACCAAGGTAAAAACACACTTAGCCATTTCTCAAGTGACAGTTCATTTAAGAGGTAAGGATTGTTGTTTTTGTTCTGATCCTTTAAAAACGCAATGGCTAATACACACATCTGTATTAATACAACTGTAACACAGACAGACATGCTTTTGTGATACTGTTTTTACAAGCTTTTCATTGATATTGTTTTAATAAGAACTGCATGTCTAGACATTGATTTTCATTAAAAATAAATTTCTACATTTAGATTTTAAGAATGTGAAGCTAATATTAAATGTTAATTTTATTATTCAGGATACAAGATAACTGAATGTCCCCAACTTTGTCCTGGTTATAAAGACACCGATCGGTTGAGATGCCATTTTCCACTGTGCTTTCTTTGTTATTCTTTATTTGTAAATATTATTGTATTTCGTAGTGCTGTATATCATCAATAATATAATGAATTTATTCACTTAGCTTCGATTTGAAATATATGTGGTTTTGTACTAGTGCTAGTTGCTTGTAACTCTTGCACAATATGAAATGTTCAAATTTAGTGGTCTATTTAATTTATGACAGCTTCAGAAGCTGTACATAAATCTAAATATAATAGATATCAACCATCGTGCCATTTTTTCTCTTTTTTTGTGAATATTAATGTACTTCATCAATATTTTTTGCTAGTTGAAATCATTTCAAGTGCTGGTTAATTAAAATATTTAGATTTATTAGTGTTGTTTGAAATATATTGTTTCCTGTATTGCTTGTTCTGAATGTGAATTCAGAGAAAAATAATAGTTTTATGACAGGATATTGATTCATTTGCCGATAGCTAAAATACTAATTCATTCACTCTGTATTACTGTTGATATGAGATACAATTACAGGGATTCATACGAGTCGAATATTTGAGTATTTTTCTACTCAAATGAGTGGATTCAGTTTTTGGTATTTTCTTGAATTCGAGTATTTCTTCAAACTTACTACCATTCTCAATGATTTTATATTGTTTTATTTAATATTTATTAGTTTTCGTCAAATTTCGAAGGTCTGAATAGAGTTTTCAAATAAATATTACCCCTGATTACCAGTTGTAAAAAGTTACTTGTATGAATCTCTGAATTATTTATGTATGTCCTAATTATTTTGTAGTTGTAAATATTTTGCCCAATAAAAAGATTTAGTGCTCCATTTAAAAAGCATTGAGATAGCATTAGGTTGCATCAAACAAAATTGCCTTCCTGTGAATTAAATAAAATTAGTGTAGTTTGTCATATTTGTATTGTTCAGTGTCCTTTTTGTAGGTAGGCCTAATTATTTTTTATTATATGATAGTAAAAAAAATTACATAATAGCTTGCATTCTGTAGAAAACGGCAGTTACCTCCCCTTAAAGCTGACACAATGGTGGCCGTCTTCGCGAGTCCTGCTCGTGCAAGCAAAACTTTATTAACATGATTCAATTAATCGATTTACCCCCCCACAGAGCCACTAACGACCTATTACCAGTTGGGCAGAGCTCCCTAACCGGACCCTGATAGATTGTTTAGGACGATGGCCGTCAGTCGTTACGCACCGGCGAGCACAGCTTTTCAACCCCCTGCTATCCCCAGCATAAACAGCATTGGTCTGTGTGACGGATTGGTCTCAGTGACGGATTGGTCTCAGTGACGGCGGAGCACTTCGGCCCCTTATCAAACAAACAGGTGCAACGTTTCCGTTTTCGCTCCCAGAAATCCACTAGGCCAGAGGTCAGTTTTCGCAGCTAAAGTGAGTTCTGATGGGGCTAGAATAGATTGACGATTCGCAAGCCATGTTATGGATGACGAAGTGCACGCAAATGGGGTAAAGGGCTCCTGTCCTATTGGCCTACTGTCCTTAAGGGCTCCTGTCCTGGACCCATTTATCACAGGTGTTACAATAGAAAATCACATGGTGCTACATTCCCGAAATGCTGTTTGTTCTCTTATGCTTGATACTTTGTTGATAAACAACTGAACAACAACAACAATAACGAGACTCAGTGACAGTGATCTGTCATTTTGTTCAACTCGCATGACACAACAACAAAATAAAGAAATAGAAAATAGATAGCATAGTCTTTTTACCATCGTGCAATTTCGTGTGATGATTCAGTTTCAAGAGATCAAACTACGCTTCATCAAAATGAACAGATGCCACAAGCTGCAAGAACTGAATTCGCGCGAATGTGCTGACCGGAAGTGGGCGTGTGACACGGAAATTGCAGTGCACGATGGTTATTTTCATTCGAAGGTCAAGGTCGTCAGCATGGAGGGAAGCTGGAAAGGTGGGAATATTGTTTGTCTTGTTCAATGCGATTTTTTGCTCTGACAGCGCTTTGTGGTGTTCTACCAATTATGACAGCTTGAATGCTTCTTTAGTAAAGTATTGGTTTAATAACCCCAATCATCGTTATAACCAAATTATACGATCAGTTGAATGTAGAGACATTGCCATTCAGCCCTTTGGCATATTATCTGAAATCATGAAATGTCAGATTTTTTTTTTCGTTTCAAATTGAGTGACAGTGTTGCAACTGGCAACCCGCTAAACCTATGCCACACTTATCACTCAATTTACTATATTTTCGACGCTGGAAGTTGTTATTATGCAGTGTGAATTGAAATCGCCTTGGTCTGTGTGGGAAATTTACGACTTCGACATTTAATTGGTAAATATCCTAGTAATTGTCCAAAATTTAAATTTTGGGCAATCCAAAACCCTCTTGAGTCCAACAGGCAGCCCCACCGAGTTCATGACATTATCCCCTACTGACAGTTTCCCCAGCGACATTTTCCCCACCAACAATTTCCCCCACGACAGTATCCCCACACAACATTTTCCCCACTCTAATATTACGTGCTGTAATAATTACCATCTGCCGACAATCACAGTCGCGGTCATTTCCCCACCTTGATTTTTTTTTAAGTTTGCACTTAATTTGATATTTGATATTGTTATTATTTGATCACTTCATCAACACTGCCGATATTTTCCGATAGATTACTAGACATTCGAATTTGAATTGAAAATATTTAATTCATAACGATTTAGACAGAACTGAACTTTAAATTAAAAATGTTTAATTCATAACGATTTAGACAAAACTGAACTTTCAAACAATACATTATAAAAAAACAATGTACTCAAAAGTATTGATTTTTCACTTTATAGGCACAGAATATCTATAGCCTTGCCGGAAATTGACGAAATAACTCGATAGTTTATTGGAATTCAAATATGATGCTGTCGGTAGGCCTACATAAGACCGTGCCAAGAAATAAATAACAGCCAGAAAACAAATCATAATTATTACAGCACGTAATATTAGGGTGGGGAAAATGTCACCTGGGGAAAATGTTGTGTGGGATACTGTCGTGGGGGAAAATGTCGGTGGGGAAACTGTCGTTGGGGGATAATGTCGGTACCCCAGCCATTGTCCAATAAAATGGATCGTTCAGGCTCTCTTGTTTAATATGCTGGAGTTATCGGGAGCCAGAACGTCCTATAGAAAATGTCATTTTGTCCATGGGAGCCACGCTGACCACCACACCGACCCCTAAAAATCCACTGTTTTTGTCGAAATACAGCAATGACATGTCTACTCACCATGCAAAAACTTATCTTTGGTATGTTTTCATCCAAGTCGCACCACTAGTAATTGTGGATGGGTCCGCCATAAATTATATCAAACCGTCAAAGTTAGTGTGTGCTGATTTCAGCAGCCAGTTTCTCTGCCGGAGCATGGCTTCCCTGATAGTAAAAGGAAGAACAAAAGAATCGAAACGACGTCACAAATACCACGTGACACAGCCCGTGGTCAAGTTTCACATGCGAAATGAACTACCACTGACTCTGATGGGGAACAAAAAGGGGTTAATACCACGTTGAAATATGGTGCCAATGAAGACGAGGTAACGTACTGCTTTCCGTTACACAACTACACGCCCCCTATAGTCAGTCTCTGCGGGCAGAGCTACAGGCAATGAGCAGTGTCTGACATACTTAACAGCAAAGCTGAGTTTATTTTGGGAAACAACACTCTGCGGGGAGATCGCATTGTGATCACTCGGGAATTGGTTATTTCGAACTTATTAAACCTCCAGAAGTACACAACTCGAATTTTAATCGCATAATTTATATTTTTGGAGCATTCTAACCCAAGCCAAAAGATTTTTTGTTTACTAGAATGGTTTAACGGAGATTTATTATCGACGAAAATAGCAGCAACAGCAACATGGTCGGGTGAGACATCAAATCGAAAAATCCGGGATTTTTGTTTAGATTCTGAAAAATACGGAAATCCAGATATACCCGAAATACTCCAATCTCTGTAATTTATATTTGAAAAGGCAAATTTGGCGAATTTTGATTAATATTTCGTTTATTGAAATATCAGATTTGTATAGGCCTATTGAAATATTGACTCCTTTTAGAAGGGATATTACGGAGCGATATTCGTTAGAATGAAGTAGATTTACTCCAACAATATATTACCATTGTAGGCCCTCATTTTAAAGGCATATTTCAACGTATCCCCCCCACCTCACCCTAAATATTACACGTTTGAATTTTCTCGCGGGATTTGTAAATGACCAACGCGGCATTAGCCCCTTTTTGTTCCCAGTTTAGTGTCAGTGTCTACCGTGGGCTGTGTCACGTGGTACGGTATTTGTGGCCTCGCATTTATTGTTGGTACAGGAGCGCTGTTTTTGGGGCGCGGCGAGTTGGCGCGCGTGAATTATTCTAATGAGGGTTCTCTGCGCGTTAACAATAGCACGGATAATCTAATGAAATAAAGCAGTTAACAGGTGTGCTGAATAACAATTAGAACCGATGTAGTCTGGCGCTCTAGCGTTATGTAATCTACTGGCTTATAAGGCAGTGTGTGGACGGTGTTACTCATCGATGTCCAGGACAAGCCAGGCCGCGGTACACTTTAGTTTACCTTGATTTACCTTGACTATGGAACCAGCTGATATTGATATTTCCGATCTGACTCCGTCAGCCGAGCAATCGAGTAGCAGAAATGACAATTCTGAGTTATTTGAGAAGTTTTGTTCCTATGTGGATGAGAAGTTTAGTTCTTTTCAATCGGACTTGTCCACTCAGTCGTCTAGAAAACGAAAAATCGAGAATATAGAGCTAAAATACGCCGGAAACAAGGCTCAGTTTACTTTCAACTCTCAGTTGGCGGAAGAGATCGAAATAGTGGTGAAAAATCTACGACGGGAGAAACTGGACCCCTCTAGGCTAGAAGCTGTTCTTGAGAAAATACGGAAGCGCAATAAGCTCATAAGGCTAGTTGATAAATCGCCTTGTGGTTGGGACACGGTCAAGGAGTACGAATCAGACGAGTTGGCCAGTGATTCCGACGATGGCAAGCGTATGCGCCAGGCAGAGGGAAGGGCTTTCCGTAGGAAAGCGGAAAGGGCCTGCCAACGTAAACAACGCTTCACGGATGTTGCCACGAGTGGCTCAAATGATCGGGGTGCTACTGCTACTTTCATCCCTCGCCAACCAGGAACAACTGACCGTACAACCATGCAGTCCTTTCGGAATGGGCAAGCCACAGGATATCCCCCAGGGCGTCCCAACCGGTCGTTCAACTCTTTCTACGATCACTGCTTCCGGTGTGGGAAGGCCGGCCATTGGGCATTCTCTTGCCCCAACGAAGTTCACCCCAGCTCCGATACAACCAGGAACGTCCCAGCCCCAGAATCAAAATAACTCCAATATCTGTGAAGATAAGTACAATTCTATTTTTCCACAGGAAGATGTTAATTCTGACTTTAGTCTTTTGTTCGAACAGAGAGATCAATCTGATTATTCTACAGATATTGACACAAATGTAAAGGGGAGATTAAAAACCCATTGGAGTTACTGGCGCGAGATAGGCGCTAACGATTATGTTCTTGACGTCATACAAAATGGTTACGCAATACCATTTACTACTATGCCAGCTAGTATGGTATTTCGTAACAATCGCTCTGCCTTTGCTCATGCTAGTTTTGTTTCTGAGGCTATAAACGATTTACTCAAGACTGGTTGCGTGGTAGAAGTTTCTTCAGCTCCATGGGTTATCAATCCTTTATCTGTTTCCGTGCAAAAATCTGGGAAGAAAAGGCTCATTTTAGACCTTCGTCATGTTTGAAGACTGGCGCAGTGCGTTGAGTTATGTTGAGTCTTGTGGATATATGTTTAAATTCGACTTAAAATCTGGATATCATCATATAGATATTTGTGAATCACACCAACGCTTTCTAGGATTTTCGTGGAATGTTGACGGAGTTACTAAGTACTTTTGCTTTACAGTTTTGCCGTTTGGGCTCAGTTCGGCCCCGTATTTATTTACTAAATGTTTGAGGCCTTTGGTCAAACATTGAGGGCCAACGGCATAAAAATTGTTGTCTTTTTAGATGATGGATGGGCTGTTAATGCCGACTTCCAAAAATTCCACACTCGTTGAGCTGTTCAGGGTTTTTAGCTAACTTACCAAAATCTGTTTGTGACCCTGTGCAGGTGTTAGAATGGCTAGGTTTGGTATGGGATTTGAATTCTGGTTACCTGAAGATCACTGAACGCCGGATTAACGATCTGATCATTAGCTTACAGGAGCTTCTGCAGTCTATAACATGTATTTCTGCGCGTCAATTGGCTAGGGTAACTGGGAAAGTTATTTCCATGATGCCAGTTATCGGTGATTTACCTAGGCTAATGACCAGACAATTACATTTTCAGATTGCTACCAGATTTTCCTGGGACCATTTGTTTTGCTTACTCCCATGTTCTCCTGTATTTACTCCCATGTTCTCCTATAATACAGGAACTTAAGTTTTGGTTATCCAACTGTTCAAAGTTAAATCGTCGAAATTTATTTTCTTATAGTGTTCCTGAACTATTAGTTTTTTCCGACGCAAGCAGTGTCGCTTGTGGTGCCTTTATGGTAACATTAGGTTCTAATGTGTTTCATAAATCCTGGTCCGTTTTAGAATCCAAACAAAGTTCTACTTGGAGGGAGTTAAAAGCCATCCAACTAGCGGTAACTGCTTTCATTCCGTTGTTACGGGGGAAAAGTGTTAAATGGCACACAGATAATCAAAACTGTGTTTCTATTGTTCAGGCAGGGAGTAAAGTAACGAAATTGCAAGAAATTGCTCTTGACCTGTACAATATGTGCTCTAGTTACAGCATTTCACTTAAAGTTGTTTGGATCCCAAGGGGGGAGAATTTAATGGCGGATCACATCAGCAATTTGTGTGATCAGGATGACTGGCAGGTTACCTGAGAATTCTTTAACTTCATGAACGATATGTGGGGACCATTTACCGTTGATAGATTAGCCAACTACGAGTGAGTGAGCTAATTTTAATTCGAAATTCTGGAATCCTGGAACCAGCGCGGTCGATACATTCTCTGTAGATTGGAAACATGAAAATAATTGGCTTGTTCCCCCTGTCTGTATGGTTTCAAAAGTAATAAAACATCTGGTTCACTGCAGGGCCGAGGGAACTTTAATCGTCCCTAAATGGCCTTCTGCCTTATTTTGGCCGTTATTATTCGAATCGCAGGGTTTGTGGATGCCATATGTGCAAGAGCTTATAGAGTTCAAAGACAACACCGGTATACTTGTGCACGGCAATAACAAATACTCGTTGTTGGGTTCTGAGCGATTTTCTTCAGCTGTTCTAGCAGTAAAGTTAAATGCGAGATATCTCTGAATATTTGATTTGTATCATAGTTGTGTTTTCAGAGAATCGGGATTGATTTATGACTGTTATTCCCTACAAACCAAATGGTTTTATGGCAGCCGTATGGTAGTTGAATAACGAATATTTAATTATGCTTTTATATGCTGATTGATATTATGGCAGCCGAATGGTAGCCAGCTAGCGATTGCCAGATATTACATGTGTGCCGAATGGCGTTATGGCAGCCGAATGGTAGCCGATTTGCCGAATGGTTTGATATGCACGGGTAGCATATGTTAACATGTTCATTTGTTTTACAATGAATATATTGTCCTACTTAAATTATATTTTGTTCCGTGACAATAAAGAGGGATTTCGATTCAAATACTATATGGTCTACTTCTTTTTACAGATGTGTTTAGCTCCGGTATTTGGACTAAAGTGAGGAGTTTAGACAACCCGAATTTAATACAACTCGCTAGAGATCTACCTGATTTTATTCTTCAAAGCCGGTCTAAAAGTACTGTTAATAAGTATGCGAAAGGCTACGAACATTGGGCCAGATGGTGTAGTTTAAACGGAGTTACCGCTTTACCAGCCCAAGAGATTCCTGTTGGTCTTTATTTTCTTTCTTTGGTTCAGTCCGGATGTTCTACATCGAAAATTGATGAGGCGATTTATTCTATCAACTGGGCTCATGATTTGTCTGCTGTCGCCAATCCATGCGTTTTAAAGTTCACTCGTTTGGTTAAAGACGCTGCACTTAGAGTTGTTGGACACACTGTCGTTAAAAAAGAACCAATCACAGCAGAGATACTTCAAAAATTAGTTTCTCGTTTCGCCCACGTTGAATCCAAACTGGATGATTTACGCGTAGTGATTATGTGCTTGGTTGCGTATGCCGTTTTTTTAGGTTCGCTGAACTAGCTAACTTAAGGCGTTGTAACATTAAATTCTTTGCAGATCACATGTCGTTGTTTATCGAGAAAAGTAAGACTGATATATTCAGAGAAGGTAGTTCGGTTGTCGAAGCTCGCACTGGTAACGCTACTTGTCCCTGTCGTATGCTGGAGAGGTACATTAGGGAAGCTGCTATAACGGACGATTCTGATGAATTTATATTCAGACAATTATCGTTTTGTAAATCTACTAAATCTTTCAAGTTAAGAAATTCTGGACCGCTTTCTTATTCCCGCACTAGGGAGATTATTTTAACGAAACTTCGTATTCTGGGTCTTGACACGAAACTGTTTGGAGTACATTCGATGAGGTCCGGGGGCGCTTCTGCAGCTGCCAATTCAGGTATACAAGACCGTCTGTTTGAGAGGCATGGCAGATGGCGGTGAGAGACTGCTAAAGATGGTTATGTTAAGGACGACCTTAAGCAAAGGTTAATGGTTACTTTGAATTTGGGCTTGTAATAAATACTTACATGATCCTTATATTCGCTTCTTCTTTCGTCTGTCTTTGTCTTTCGAAGTAGGCCGGGCTTCGGGACCGGGCTACTCTATGGTGAAAGTAAACTAGCGGATGTTGAAACGATAAATAATTTGTGTTCGTTTGAGTCCTACGAATTAGAACATAATTGTTCTTCATTTTACTATCAGGGAAGCCATGCTCCAGGAGAGAAACCGGCTGCTGAAATCAGCACACACTAACTTTGACGGTTTGATATAATTTATTGCGGACCCATCCGCAATTACTAGTGGTGCGACTTGGATGAATTACAAGCGTCTAGTCCGTCATTCATAATCCAGCCGTCGTCCATTAGAGAATATCCGCGTCCATAATCCGAAGACCTATTCCATTTTCCATATAACAGTATTAGCACCAAATTCAAAAAGACAATCATAGTATACATAAACATAGGCTTGTTTCCTGCAAGAGAGAAGCGGTCAACAGTTTTCAATGATGCCGGCAAGACATCATGATGTTCCAAAAATATCAAATCCGTATCGCTGATCAGTATTCTTAATCCGTAATATTCGTTTTAGAGTCGTTATCCAAAAAAGATGTATCCCAGTCACGCTTTGATTGTGACTGTTCATATGAGCACCATGAGGATATTGAAGTACATGTGTTCATACGGCCCCTAGCCCCGGGTTAAGCGGAATTAGACACAAGTTACGAAACGTAGCGCCATGGATCTTGCACGCTACGTTCGTACTTTGCTATCAGCATGCGATATGTATCGCCAAATTTGAGAAACTTTGAGTGGAGGCGCTTGGTGGAATAGCCCTGTTTTATAAGTTTCTGCAACAATGTTTTGTGACGTTAATTAAAATCATCACATTTAACACAGGATCTAGCAAATGCTACTAAGCGAGATATGTATACGCCATATGCAGGTCCCACTGGAATATTACTATCCAGATAGGGATAGTTTAATCATCTCTTTTGTCATAAAGTCGACGAGAGAGAATACCCGCTTCATTTTTGTAGAGATAGATATCTAAATAAGATGTGCCTGTAGGGCTATCTGTAGTTTCCTTCAAATCCAGTGAAGGTGGATATATATCCTTCACTGCTTCATTTATATAGCGATTATCCACAGCGAGAAGATCGTCTATATAGCGTTTGGTGAATGAGAAGGAACGGGCTTTGAATGGATACCAAAGATAAGTTTTTGCATGGTGAGTAGACATGTCATTTCGACAAAAACAGTGGATTTTTAGGGGTCGATGTGGTGGTCAGCGTGGCTCCCATGGACAAAATGACATTTCCTATAGGACGTTCTGGCTCCCGATAACTCCAGCATATTAAACAAGAGCCTGCACGATCAATTTTATTGGACTATGAATGACTTGGCACCACGCCGGAGTCTTGTTCGCACAATAGAAAAAATACCCCAGCGGAGCTAAAGGAAAGCGGGCTTTTGAAAGTGATACCAAAGAGCTGTACACGTCATGGAAATCAATTTCATACCTTGGATAGAGAAGAAAGAAAAAAAGAAACCACAAACAAATTGCTGTTGTTGTTGCTGCAACAGGGCTCGGACCACTAAAAAAAAGTCCCTAGCCGTTAACCCTCTAAATAACCTCTGCCATAGAGGACAAGTTTTTGTGCTGATTTTTTCCCCAGCTTCCTTTTGATAATGAGACAAGGGCTTGCATGGCCAACATTAAGCATGACAAGTGCCCTTTTGAGTTGTGACTTTTATTTTGAATTCACTGCATAATTCATGCCAGTCTGAGGCACTATATGCAGGTGCGTAGACTCTGCTTTTTGCAGGTAAGTTATTCGCCGGAAGTACGGTGCTTGCCAACAGGACGCTCTGGTTCGAAATTTTGATGGGCGACCCCCGCCAAGAAGTAGATGGCGATGCAGGACTTGAATGGAACTACAAACTGCCAAGAGATGAAAGTCCAAAAATAATTAATAAATCAGCCAGGTGCAGTTTCATTAACATGGCCGTCAATGTAAATTTAATAGTGGTCCGAGCCCAACAGTTCTTGGCATGGGTGTTGGAGACTTCGCGCGGTAAACACTCTGGGTGAATAAAAATTAGGATCAGCAATAAGACCGCATTGCGGACGAATTTTCCCCAGCGGTGCAATGCCCCCATATTAGAGAGCGTAACGACAGGGAATCTATTACAATTATGTAATTTACGTACCAGTAGGCCAGTAGGACTTTACCGGCACGTTCCATGGCCAAATAGTATTCGTGGTACCGGTATAAAGGAAAAAAGGAAATATAAAGGAAATGTCAGGAAATTGCATATTTAATCCTTTCTGGGCTGAGCGATTTGAGACCTGTCCCGGACTGGGAGGGGACGCACTATACTCTTGGTTCAAGCTCTACTTGGAAATGTAGGAGAAAATCCAAGATGGCCGTCATGATGACGTCACAGTGACATCATTTTCAGGAAAGGCATTTTTTGACGATTTTTTCGGCAAGATTTTTTTACATATGAATCATTTTATTTGTGGTGTATCGGCAGAGGATCGCATAGTCATTTTGTGAAAAACAATTTTTGACGGTGATGAGCCACAAGTGAGCCAGACCTGTTTTTTTATACAAAGTTATTCACTTGGATTGATTATCCACATGTGTTTACAAAATGAGCCACAATTGCGAATTCAAAAAGAAATGGTGAGCCAAACGAGGACAAAATCGATGGCTCATTATGATGTGTTTTTTTTGTTGTTTTTTTTGCTTATTTTTTTATTATTTTATTTTATTTTTTTGATTTTATGTCAGATCAGCGGAGTTCGACTTCTCTCCCTCGTGTAAGAGATATTTAAACCTCCCTCTCTGAACGTTCCAGCGCACAGTTAACACAGGTAAGTCGAATATCCACCATCATCGGTCCATAAACAATTATATTTAGAATGTCAGCATAGAACGAAAATGACATTCTCCAGGTCATGGGCATTTCTGTCACACTGGCATCTACTATCCTCTGTCAACCGCTGTTGTGAATATATGGACAGTCCGCGTTCACTTCCAGAAATAGGTTGATATGTTGACTAGCGCCCTCTTTCTATCTGTAATTTGTGGGCGCTTATTCGAAGTTGGAAGAGGGCAGTTCGGTGTTTTCTATTCTGAATCGACATTATGGTGTCTTCAGCTTCAAATTTAGTTTTTATGATACAATATGTATCTAATTTACTAAAGTTTGATATCTTGTTTTTCCAGATATTGGAAAAAGTTTCAAAGAGTTTCTTTTTAACATATTTCAAAGTAGCTTTACGGGATTTGCAGAATTGGTTTTCCCAGAGGTGATCGCATCCAACTTCAGACAATATATTTCTCATATAGTAAATCCAGTTTTTGCAGTTGAACATTCTGTTTTCCTCAACCTGTTCGAGGTAGGCATTATACAATAGCGAGGATGGGTCGGCAGATAAAATATGTGTATAATGTCATATCATAGAACAATATGATAGAATAAATATGATAATTGATTATGAAATTGGAAACTTTGGGGAAAGTTATAAACAAAATATGCTAATAACTGAGTGGCGAGTAATAAGTCGATTTACGATGTTCTAAACTGATGGAACTGGTAGCCCGTGAATGTGAGATAATCTTGCTGTGTTGGATGCATTTTCGTATGAAAGTATAACAAGAAAACCAAAACAAATTAAAGGTTATGGTTCAATAATTACGTCCTGCTAAGAGCACTGTAAGGGATGATTAATCTATATATGAAAAATACAATGACTGAGTGAACAGAGAACCTATGATTTGATGGTCAAATGACCTCGAGGGTTTATTTGTATGATGTATATGTGTATACGAGTCGGAATGCAGCATATAGTAATGGCGAAATTGCCCAGTTAAACAGATATAGGATCTCAGTTATTTCCCAAAGAGGATAAGCTACAGGAGAGAACTATATTGGGGTGATACAGCATTAGGGTGATTCGGCATGGTAACAGAATCGATTTATGTGAGTCATCCCACTCGAGACAGTCCAGGTCAACAGGGATCTGCCAGGTTAAGATATATGAATTACACATATGTTAGAATAATTAAATAGGTCGTGTAGTCCCCATACAAATACCAAGTGATGAGCAAATATTTGACCAATGGGTGAGCATGGAAATGACGAAATGTAGGAGAATAGCATAAGCCTTTAGGGGTTTTGGTCGGTATAAATAGTGACAGTGGGCGAAAATCAGGGGACTTCTCGGCCGGGCACACTAAACTAGTTATACAGACGTCCAGGTCTCCAAGTATGGACAAACTGGGCATCGGTTAAGAGGTTTCAGGGACCACAAGCAAAGGATAAAAAGGGACAAGAGCACTAGATTAACAGGTCAGTTTGGTTTATTTAATAATTAAGGCTAGGGATATGACTCTAGCTTATTGAGTGACTTGCTGTAGGTAACAATTACATATCCATTTGGAAATTGGAGTGTTGTAAGCCTTATCTAATATTGGTGATGGATGTAGTAAAAAGAAATCGTTGACAAACCGTACAAAATGACTTGTTCACTTATTTAATCTGAAAGCAGAGTAATTACACGGCATGGCAGACATCGTTTAAGCTATATCTCCTCTGTCCACAGCGCTCGATTACTGGTTACCTCCGTATTTTGCCAAGCGAGTTAATTTGTGATGCGGAGCCTTCTGGCCTACCGTATATAGCCAATTTGGGGCTTTCCAGGGAAACCTCAAAAGTTGGTCACATGGTGTTCGAACTTTTCCGGGCAGATGGTGGATTGGTTTTGCGATTTTTGCTGTGACCGTACAAAATTTTAGAGATTGGTTTTAATCCATAAGTCATGATTTCTTTATTCCTTGTTGGATTGGTTCGGCGGTCTTTGCCGTGGCCGTGCAAAATTTCCGAAATTACTTCTTTCATGTTAACCATCATGATTTCTCAGTTTGTCTGGGTGGTGTTTGGTGATGATGGGAGAGATAGTCCCGAGTTAAGGAGAATACATGTACAGGATATAATTGTACGTGACGAGGGGGTTTCTTCTGATCAGGGGATATTAAATCCGGAGCCTGAATTTGGTCAGGAGTAGAGCACGACCCACCGCAGATATTGCTGAATGATAATGTGATAAATAATGTAATTCAGGGGGAAGAATTTGAAGAACCCGTGATAAATAATGAAGTTCAAGGAGAGGAACCTGAGGAACACTTACAGAACTTTGATGAGCCAGTAGAATTAGAAAATCTACCGGAAGAATTAGAAAATCTTGATGAGCCCTTAGAAAATATTGGGGAGCCCTTACAGAATCTTGACGAGCTCTTACAAAATCCTGGGGAGCCATTAGAAAATTTTGGGGAACCATTAGCAGATCCTGTGATAGAGCAGGCACATCTTGACAGCGATGAAGAGGAGGCCCCGCCCGACCCATTTGAGTATGACCTTTTTATAGATCAAGTAGTTGATAATCAGGATTTAGTAGATGAACTTGTTGATGAGGCTATAATAGATGCAGATCTTATGCATAACGAAGAAATAACGATGGCTATGATGAATGCCACCCGTCCTGAGAAATTTTCTGGAGGTGCACATGAAGATGCTAGAATTTGGTTACAACAATTCGAAATCTTTTTGAATTTAAATGGTATTCATGATGATCAAAAGGTACAATATTTTCAGCTCTTAACTAAGGATGCTGCGGAACTATGGATAACATATTTGCCCGACGCTCAGCGCGAAGACTGGCCACGATTGCGCCAGGCTTTTGAAAATAAATACTTAAACATGAGACAGATGTTTAATTTGGAGACCGCTTTCTATGCCTTAAAGCAAGGTTCGTCACAGGCGACTGGGGCTTTTATTGATTCAGTGGTGCAGCTGGCCTGTCGATTAGGGAAGACGGATGACGTCACTAAATTGCAGATTATCCGAGGTTTGAGACCTGAAATAGGGTGCCAAATGATCATGCAGAATCCGGCTGATTTGGAAAATTAGCGGAAATCTCTACACAAATGGCACAAGCAAACCAGCCACAATCAGAGACATTAGGAAATTTAAAGGTCGAAATAGACCAACTTAGAGGACAGATAGCCGCTCTTGCGAAAGATGTGCGGACACACAAGCGTTATAAATATAACCAGAGACCGAGGGAGTGTTATCAGGGGTATCGACACAATGGAAATGGACAAAATAGGAACCCTCAAGGTAATGGACATTACCAAAATCAAAGCCAGAAGAGGGGTGGCAGATCAAATAGAGGGTGGAGAAGAAAGCCAACATACCGCTATTATTATAGATCTAGTGAAAGTAAAACAACTGTGTATTTTTATGATTATAAAAGAGTGAGCCCACCAAAACGCTTAGGAGTGACCCCTAAACCTCAAGTTGACGAGTCTACACAGACTCAAGACATTGTTCAACCCGATCAAATCGATGATCCGGGGGATTTTGAAAATGTCGGGCAGCCAGTTCAAAACAAAGATATGACTGTGGACCGAGGGTATATTGTGAGCAAAGAAATAGTTACATCCATGATACCCAGGCCAACTGATGAAGAATTACTGCAAAATAAAGTTAGGACAATTGAGAATGGCTCAAAATACAAGAAAGATGAAAATGGGAAGATCCATTACTATGTGATATACGCAGATCAGACAAATAAGAAAATTGGGACTTGGATTCCTGAAAATGAATTATCGGTAGACGATAAAGAAATAATTGTAGAGAAGAATATTCGTATTTTAAGACAAGCTCCAAATGTTTATATTTGAAGACTTATTAGATTAATGACTCACCAGGGATGAATGACCTTTGCTCCTATCCTCGCAGATTAATGTGTATATTAATGAAGGCGGTGGTTATGTTTTAGTGAGGTGGCAATTTACCTACAAACTGACTATCTGGATTGTATTTTCCGTTCAGAAAATTTACAAACTAGGAGAGACAACATTGAACCAATTGAGATTGAATTAATAGTGGAGATAATTCGTTGTGTGATTGATTAGAAATTCCCAATGATAGTTGAGGTATAGTGATGATTTTGGCCATGGATAAAGGTCTATTTACACTATGTCAGGGTACTCTGTCCGTGATAACTATGGAAAAATGACATGTCTAAATAATGGAAGTAATGAGCCATTGGAGAAATGAAGAGTGATGAAATATTTGATGTCGAATTTGAATATAAATTAGAGAAATGAATTCGTGAAATGGAGAGTTAATTTACGAAGTCTGACGACAATGAATAACAACGTACTTATCTGTTGACTGTTAAGTATTGATATTACGGACGTTGGCATAGAGATCTGTAAGAGCATTTGATGTTGGGCTCTTTACGAGACGCCATATGGGATTAAATAATCACTAAATCATTGAAGAGTGTTTGAGATAAAATAATTTTGACCGTACGCGGGCGAGTCGCTTCCCCCCCAAGATGATATGATGAAGTTGTAATAATTGCGATGTCGAATTTATGAAATATGAATTGAGTAATGAAAATATTTGACAATGAGGAATTGAAGTGTCTGATATCTGATGTTTGATGATAGCAATTAAGAGTTGAAATTTTTGGAGGTAGCGTTGCGGTGGTAGTGTAACGACATTTAAATCCACGAGACGTGGCTTTGTTCTGAATTTCGCTACGGCGTTGTGCCAAAATCAGTCATTTTATATAGAGAACATGGAAATATGATGAGATCGGTTGAAATACTAGATTAATAGATAGTGAAAGACGTACGCATGTCTAAGATTTCGATAATACGAAGAACGAAACTGGAGATCTCTAACTAGAATGAAATTTCAGTCAAATTTTTCAAATAATAGATGCAAACGTATCTTTGAATAGTTGTCTATGGGTAGCGGTGAATACTATTTACATTTGCTTAGTTTTAAAGGGGAATGTTATCACAATTTTTGAAAGGCTAAAACCAATAAAAAGCAGTTCCCTGTTGCCTGCTTTATTTTTTAGAATTATTTTCAAAATTTTAGCGATGATGCAATATTCTGAAATACGGCTCCAAAGTGCCTGATTTTTACCCCCAGTAAATCCGCCCGGCGATTACCCTGTGACGTCACACAGTGAAGCGGCCAAAGTCAAACATGGCGGATAACACAGACAGCGGTACAAGCTCTGACACAGATTCCGATTTCAGCGTTAACCACGTTGAAGACTGTAACGTTGGAGATTATACAGGTCTTGGAACTGAATAGAATGTAGAGGCAGTAAGCGATCATGAAACTAAAGGAGAAGGAGAATCTATCGAGTCATATAGATTTGAGCCATATGTACAAGCGGTCAAACTGGGTCGTCCTGATGTCAGGCCTGTTTCAAGCCTGTGGCAGGCCGTGTCAGGCTGTGGCAGGCCGGTTTAAATACACTGATTACATGCTTTATACACGAAATTACAACTATCTGTGATCTTACAATAATATTGATACATTTCTGCTTTTATCTGGCATTTTTTTAGGCATAAATCAGTTATTATAATGCACAGGATCGTAAATTTACTCTTCCGTGCTAAAAAAACTTCTAAATAATATAGCAAAAAGGAAACTAGGCCGGCTTGGCTTATTGTGGATGTCACTATAATATATATATTCATTTAAAATCTACAGATAATTTGTTATTTTAAGAGCATACTATGTAGTTATTTACGCCTTTATTTTTCTATGTGTGTGTTTATTGACATTGTATGGTTCATTATTTTTCAATTCTTACGGGACGGACAGATTGTTATACCGTGGCAGGCCGGCTTATTTACATTGCTTACGTGCTTAATTTTATTATGTGTTTGTCAATTATTGCTAGCGATTTGATGTTAAAACGAGAGCTAATCCATACCTGTGGATAAGTTCTCTCAAATGAAAACAAAGTTTAAATTCCAAAGGAAGCTATTTGATGTTGAAACAATAACTAACTCACCTGTGGAGAAGCCCAGTTTATTTCTTTTGGACACCCTGTTGCTGAACGCGCGACGTTAAACCTTAATTCTCTCACTCTCCCTCTTGGACACCCTCACATAAAAAATTGTTTGCTTCACACCTTTCTGTTAGTTTCAGTTACTCTTCCGGGTGATCAATTTCAATTTATTGTATCAAAAAAAAATAGAATGTATGTGCTCACATGGAGATACAAAAAGACACCAAATAATCAGGATAAGCTGGTGACAGAAGTGAATTTCCTATATACGGGGATAAGTTGATTAAAAGTACATTGATTATTACAGTTCAGTTAATAGCTGTAAGACGGGGCATATGATGTAGGATTCATGATTGGCTGTTCGATCACTCCGTGGGACTGATGCAAAATTTCAAGAGTGGAAGATTAAATCTTCGGTAGAGGAGACGATGGAAGCGGTGTGGGCCCAAACATCCAGGGAGATTTACAGTGCTTGTCTGCGGGAACGGTTTGTCGCTTGCCGAGTCCACGAGGTCGGTCGTACCTGTATAACTCACGCACTCCGGCAGACTGAGGGGTTGTCTATTTTCTCTTTCTGATAAAGATTTATTTGTCTTGATCCTGGAAATAGCTTCTTTCAGTATAGGGGGATATCCACACATTCTTGCCATCTCTGTTGTTGCATAGCTGTCGTCAGTCTAGTGAGCGAAATAAATGCGAGACCATTTCGTTGGCTTTCCCCACGTGTTTTGCACAAATTTCGTCGAATTTCTCCCCGATTTTTTCCCCGTTTGGCCACGAGTGCAACTTGAATCCATCTCCATTCGTGTTGCTACACCCTCCAACAACACACCGACGAGGTATGATGCCTCCAAAGTACGAGAATGCAGTCGAAAAATCGAAAAATATTGGAGCAGATTTTACTTGTTTACGTATGCTAATGCTAATGCTATGGCGGACTGGTTCACTCTGTGACGTCATGGGTCAAAGGTCACCGCTTTGACAGGCTCGTGGTAGGAACGCGTTTAAATCGCCAAATTTACCGTCTTGAAGTTCGGAGATCGGGGAGAAAACTATATAGTCGATTTCTTATAGTATCAAGGTATATATTAACGTTTACATAGGTCCGGCGATAACATTCCCCTTTAAGGTTAAGATGGGGACAGATTGTTTTGGAGGAGGCAATTCCTTGTTCTTTTGCCTAGACTTACGGAGCATGCGCATAAAGAATATGATAATTATGGGTTATTGTCTGGGAAAGTGAATAGTGTGAGAATCTCTAGAACTAAGCGGACGACATAATGTTGAAATTATGAAGATATATGATGATTATGTATTGTTTGATGATGAAATGTGCCCCATAATGATAATTCAGATTTGTAGAAAAAGAAGACCGGGAAAGGCTAGCGTAAGTATAGCCTAATTCTGCTTGTGTTTTGCAGATAAGAGACGAGACTCCCTGAAAACGTTGAAGGTCCAGTTTAACTGTTTGTTTCAATGAGCTAGGGCTAATGATTGAAATGCCGATAGATTGAGTTCCAAATTTTGATGCATCAGATTTGAAGTTTTTTTCTATTGGAATATTCATTTTGCCCAAGGTTAAGGATCTATGTGTACTTGACTATGGTTAGTCAGTTCACATAAAACAAACCAACGTATGGTATACAAGTTTTGTTTAGGTCGTTATTGGAGTTTTCCAGACGACAAAGAAATCTCACCAGTACAAAGTGAGGGACATGTTTTAAAGAAATCTGATTCCGGGAAATACGTGGCTAGTTTTCAAGGACGATAATTGCATTTGATACGTACTCCTAAAAGATACTCTAAAGATAGAGCTGACTGATTCTGCTTGAAATGAGTACAATTAAATAAATATGCTACGCGAATATTGATATATCGAAGTTTATCGAATTATATAACTCGAATTGAGGTGCAGGAGAAACTGGATTTGCATTTAATGTTTTCCTGCTCAGGCAAGCCTAGTAATAGGTCTCGCTTTCTTAACAAGTCATCATTATAGATGAACTGTTTTTCTGGTCGGTGATTGGAGTTTGTGCTTGGTTTGCAATTACAAACGTCTAGTCCGTCATCCATAATGCAGCCGTCGTCCATTAGAGAATATCCGCGTCCAGAATCGGAAGAAACAAACATATTTTTGAAGTAGTTTTCTCTTTAGCAGTGCAAAAATTGGTTGATCATGTTATTTGAATAATTCCATAATTTGAGACCTCTTCAACACAGGAGGATGTGTGTATCGGAAGTCGGTGAAGAGCGAAAGGCTGATCCAGGGCCCGGAATAGCTATTTCTCACTTCGCTGAACACGCTCCTATATATCAACTAATGAGTTTTAAAATTGACATTTATAGTTCTGTATTTCAAAATTATATGATCTAATGTGATCTTACTTCAAATGTCTCACCACTAGGTCTGAGTGACGTAGAGGTGGCACATCCTTTCGGTTCCCATAGAATCAAATTTCCTCTTTTTCTAGTCTCATAGCACGAAATTGGCAAATGGAAGCCAATGAGGCCTGCAAATATACTGTTTTAACAAATTGGCAAGTTACCCATACATCTCTGTATGCAGAGGCAGTTATGTTCACCTCCCTCCAAAATCACGTCATTTAATCAAAATGTTTTGCATTCTATGTATGAAGCCTAGTATACCTTTTGTAAATGTTCATTATATTCACTCAAATGTCTTTATTTGACAGACATTGACAATTTAATGATTATCTTCTTCATACGTAGTGAGTACCAATTTGTAAATGTTTTGGATTTCTGATGACGTTGTTGTCCAGTGTTTTCTCTGACCTACAACTGGAGGCATCTTTTCTTTTATGGGTAAGATATCCCGAGTTCAGTCTTGTGCTCCTCAAAGGGACACACAAATAATTTTAGTGTATAAGATAAGTTGGAATAGTGAAATGGTCTGTAGAGATTGATGTTGCGGGTTCTTGGTTGATATTGATGCATAGCATGTTGCCTGGTGAAGTAGGTTTGGTAGATGTTTGCTAATTGATGACAATTATATAAAACCTTGGAGACATGACGTACGCAAGAATATTGGTTCTATTGAAGAAGTGACAAAATTTGCAGCGAAAGGAAAATTGACAGTGTATGATCACGTTTATTGGAAAGTGATATCATTCTTATAGCACGCTTTTGTAGCAGAAACAACGAATTTAGATGGCTTGAGTACGTAGTACCCCATAGAATATTTCCGTACGATAGATAAGGGACGATCAGAGAGTAATATAGTACTTTATAACCACTGGTAATTGGAGCTATACTGAGTGTAATCCAACAGTAATATGATTGTCATGATTTGTTCTCAACCATGGAGTCAATTACCCATATGTATGCACATTCAACAAAAAAAAACAAAAAAAACAAAACATAACACTTAGCTGTTTGTACGGTCCGAACACTCGTGCCCAACTACACTTTGACAGAAAATCGATAAGCGACTTTGGCGCTGGATGTGCCAAATGTTCATAAAGCCATTACTGCCTATCGTAATATTCTAGCAATGACTATTACACAAGGGGAAAAGGCGCACCGCATGGCAGCATGTTTGCCGATAATCCGCGAAATGGTTGTGTACTTTTACAATTTTGATTATTATCTTTGGTTATTAATTGGTTATCATGTAGCCCCACGGTTCTCCTTCATCTATAACAGGAGATGGATCTAACCTAATCCCTGGTTAGGGTACAGAAGGTACTGCCAGGTGAATGCCACTCTTCAGAAAACAAAAAGGCGTTTGGCAATCGACTTGAATTGCAGCTGAACATGGGAACATGTCGTTTGGAGGAGGCAAAGTTGGTCACAATAATAATTCACACTTTTTAGGATGGCAAATAATTTGACTGGGGTTCTTCCAAGTTCACCAAGGACTGCATAATTAGTCGCTTTGGAGTGGACTCCTAACATTTTTTTACAATACTTATTCTGAACAACTTCAGTCTCATTTTCCTTTCTAAGGATAACTTCCACATTTCCAGCATCTAAAGATTTGTTCAAATAGCCAATCCATATCTCAGAACCATACAGTAACATGGGTTGGATAATACAGTCAAACAATTTACAGGTTATGTTAATGTTTAGTTCAGTGGGATTGACGGCATTTCTGAGGCAGAACAATGCCTTCTTGGCTCTGCTAGCAAGGTTCTCTATGGCAGAGTTAAAATGACCATTTGCATGAAGCACAACTCCAAGATAGGTGTATTTGTTTACACATTCTATCTGATCTTTACCGATACAAAATTTGTGATTACGGCTTCTATTACTTCCAAAAGCAACTATTTTTGTTTTTTTGATATTCACCGACAGACCTCAATCTGTGAGGTATATGCCAAGTTTATCAAGTTTCCGCTGTAGGTCATTTCTATCCAGCGATAACATTACGATGTCATCAGCATATGCTAAACATTGAACATACTCACTCCAGATACGAGGGGAGTTGTTATTATGACTATCAAATTCTAATAACAGGTCATTAATATAGATATTAAACAAAATCGGACTTAAAATATTACCTTGGTGTACACCCCTACCTACAGGGAAGGTGTCACTCATACAGGTGTTGGTTTTAACTCTAGACTGACTGTGGAGATACATATTTTTAATAGTATTATATATATTACCCGATATACCAGCCTTTTGGAGTTTCAAGAAAAGTCCTTCATGCCACACCGAATCAAAGCTTTATTAAAGTCAATAAAGCAGGTATAAAGCTTTTGCTTTTTCCGAATATATTTGTCCATCAAAGTTTTCATTACAAAAATATGGTCAGCTGTTCTATTGCCCTTTTTGAAACCTAACTGGGACTTGGAAATTAGACCATTTTTATCTGCATAGGATACTAATCTATTATTAAGGACAGAGCAGAATAATTTGCCCACGCAACTATTCAGGGTAATGCCCCTGCAGTTGTTTGGATCTAACATGTTACCATTTTTATGAACTGGAACTACCAAACCGGCTGCCCATATTTTTGGGAATTGACCCAAGGAAAGGACATTATTGAATAAGCGGAGAAGGATCTCGTTAATATATGGATAGGCGGCAGAAATCATTTCATTACTAATGCTATCAGCACCACATGCTTTATTGCGTTTGAGTGTTTTCACTACTTCCGAAATTTCTTTCTCAGTTATGATATAATTTAACTCAGAGAAGGATGGGCAGCTTTCCAAGTTGGATAATTCCTTTGTTACTTCCATTTCCTGGGCCTCATTTATTAAATGCACATTTGAGCTATGCAGGTTTCTATAATGGTCGAACCAGGTATTCATGTCTATTTTACTTGTGCTTTTATCTGAATTGGCTTGTTTTAACTTTTTTAGGGAGTCCCAGCATTTTGTGGGGTCTCCATTTACGGAATGATTTAAATCATTCAGTAATTTCCGTCGATAATTTGATTTACAATGTCTAACCTTCTGTCTATATTGTTTTTGCTTACTGAAGTATTTTGCCTTAATTTTTCGATTTAAAATGTCCCTGTTAAATGCATTGTTCAAACTAGACATTTCTTTGCGCAAGTTTTTTACAATCTTTATCATACCATGGTTTGTCAATATGGTCACTTTTCCTGGATAATAGAAGTGGGGAACTGATTTTTTGTATGCTGTGGTCAGCTGCCTGTGTAAGTAAATCACCTAAATGTGCTGTACTTAACTCAACATTGGTTTGCTCTATATCCTTCAGTATATCTGAGGAGCTTATAAGATTTGACAAGTGATAGCCAAAATTTGAGGCCTTTTCCTTGTCCCAGATATATTTTGGAGGTAATGGGTAGGAAGCAGGGGGTGGTAGGTTTGAGGTTAAATTGGATTGTCTCCACAGTCCAGTTTTGAGTTTTACAGATTTCGTGAAAGATTGGAGAATGAAGTTTGTTTTGTCTAATGCCATGTAGTTTTTGAATCAAGCCGTTAATATTCCAGACTCCGATTCTCACAGCATTTGTACATGTAGTATACATTATGGGTGTACAAATTTTGAGTAGCACTTTTCGAGTGAGATTTTCGGAAGGACTGAGTGTAGAGATGGAGGACCTTCGTTCGAGGTAAATTATACAATAATATCTTCAGATACATAATGGGTTTTAAGAAGGTAATACCTTGTTCAGTATAACACCATTTAAGAGTGGGTTGAAATTCGAATTACATGTACAATACACATACATAAATTCATCATTATGGCACATAGAGACGGTCGAGTGTCAGTAATTTAACAAGGATTAAATTCAAAGATCACAGCTAGAACTCCTTAACATGTTAGGGTAAATCTCTGGTTGTTCATCAATCACAAAATTACATACATTAGATTACAATAATAAAATTACATTAGACAATCTTTTATCACACAGATTTGACTAAAATTTTGATAAATAATTAAAATATTCATATTCAGACAGGTCTAGAGTTTTTACTCCGAATAGGTAAGACAAGCAACTAAGCGCATAATTAAAATGCATAAGATATAGGAATCAAAACCACATTCCTGAATTTGATTACAAGAAATCAATAGTATGATCAATGAATTATTACATATTATCAATTAGATCAGGAGATAGGACAATTACCAGACTAGACTACAATGGTAAAATTACATTAGTGAGTTTTTTATCACACAGATTTGACTTAAATTTTAGATAAATAATTAAAATATTCACATTCAGACAAGTCTAGATTTTAAATTCTGACTAGGTAAGTCCAGCGACTAAGCGCATAGTTAAAATGCATAAGATATAGGATTCAAGACCACATTCCTGAATTTGATTACCAGAAAAGAATAGTACATGTATAATCAATGATTACATATTATCAATTAGATCAGGAAATTCAATTGTTCCATATTGCAATTACAGGTTACCTACATTTAAATCTGGATACATAGGACAGTTACCGGATTAGGTTACAATAATAAAATTACATTAGTGAGTTTTTAATCACACAGATTTGACTAAAATTTTAAATAAATGATTAAAATATTCACATTCAGACAGGTCTAGATTTTATATTCTGACTAGATAAATCTAGCGACTAAACGCATAATTAAAATGCATAAGATATAGGAATCAAGACCACATTCCTGAGTTTGATTACAAGAAAAGAATAGTATAATCAATGAATTATTACATATTATCAATTAGATCAGGCGATTGTTCCATATTGCAATTACGGGTTCCACCCCAGTTAATAGCACTTTTTGTCAGTTTGGACAACTTGTAGAACAGGGGGCTATATTTATCAATCTCATTAGTTTTATCATTCAGAATATGGTGTTGACTATCTTCGCTTAAATTGTAAAGTACATGTAAGCTAAGTACAACCTACAGTTTGGTTAAATGAAAGCTAACAATGGTCAAGATTATATCAGCTAAAAAAAAAAAAAGTCAGGCTACTAATAATCATAACCTCTGTAGTGATAGCCATCAGGGGTGAAGTATTCATAGTAGTTGAAACTAGCAGGCCGGATTCTCTGCTTGTTAGTCTCATAGTGGTCATGGCAGTTCCAGTCAGGCCTGGTATTGCTCCAGGAAGAGTTATTCCCCCTTGCTAGATGATGGTCTTGGACCCTCAGATGGGGTTCTTGGCTATGGGAATGGTTATTTCCATGGCCGCCGTGACTACGTGGATGGTTATCTTTTCTGGCATGGTAATGGTTGTTGTCAGCGACGGTACGGGTCATACGTCTCGAAGGGCGAGGACCAATTGGAGTGGGCCTGCTGGAATGGGGATTACGATCACCACATTGATTTACCTCTCTAATGGCACTAATCATATTTCCCGCGAGCACTTTAGTCCCAGCGGTAGACAGGTGAAGATGGTCCTCCAGGAAGAGTTTGTCATTGACACTTCCCCTTGAGGACATGTTGTTATGGCCGATAAAAGTGACATGTACTGATCCGAGGAATTTGTCCTCTAATATAGAGTTAAGGAGTCCTCTTCGGACATTCAGCCTTCTGTCACCCACTGGGGACAATTTTGATATCAGAATGGAGGCGCTCGTATAGTTTGACATTAATAACTCAATTTGTTCTGTGTATTTTTCGGCACACACATCAACAGACTCACTATCGCGGAGATTGTTAATACCCGTATGGATCACAGCTGTGTCTCCATCGGTGAATCCAGCCTTTATCAGGGATGGTTTTATATCCTCAATCTTTGGAGCACGTACTATTTTTGTTGGTGCCCCCACACTGTTGCTTATCAGTAGCGGCCGGAGGTGCTTGGTAATAGAGCTTCCAACTATGATGACCTTGTGACTACTGCTATTGGTAGACGACTGTTCACATGACATAACTTGGGTCTGTTCTGAGGTAGTGGAGTTAGGTTCAGACACGGCCTGAGAGTAAGATTTGGTCATAACTATAGCACCACTTTGTGGTTTGTTATGTGGGGGGATACTTTGCTGTAACACACGCAATAATTGTTTATTCTCGGCATCAGAGGCTTTGATTTCATTCATGGCCGAGGATATTTGACTGTTTATTTCATTTTGAAATTTAGACAGCCTGTCCTGTGTTATGGACTGAAGTTGTTCCATGTTTACAGCCCCATTACATGTAACTGCTACTTCATCCATGGATGGTTTCTGTGATGGAATGCACTGCTGTAACGTGGATAGTAATTGTTTATTCTCAGCATCAGAGGCTTTGATGTTATTCATGGCTGAGGATATTTGTTTGCTTATATTACTTTCACACTCCGACAGTTTGTCCTGTGTTACTGTCTGAAGTTGTTCCATGTTTGCAGCACCATTACATGTGACTGTTACTTCCTCCATAGGTTTTGGTATCTTTTTACAGATGTGATTAAAATTCTCTTCTGAAAGCATGGTCAAATTATTAACTAGTTTGGGAACATCAACTGTCAGGTTGTTTACGGCACTTTGTAGGGTAGATTGAGCCATTTTTATTTCATGAACATCACAGGCTATGCTTTTACAGAACTCAGACAGATTTTCAATGGCATCTAATAGCATAGGATTTGCATTTGTCTGTGGTACTGTTGGTCCTGAGTTAGTGCCACCTGTACGATCAATGTCACTGTTGTCACTGTGACCTTCAGTTCGAGGACTTAGGTCACTGGGGTTTACATGCAAATGTAAATTGCTGATAAGATTTTCAGTTGCTGTAGCAAGGTGGTTTACCAGTGCTGAATCCGGCCCACAACATTTTTCACATTTGAATTTTCTACTCGAATTGAGATATTTGGACAGTTCATACGCTGGCAGATTTGTGCAAATATAGTGGACCCACATGTCACAAAAGTCGCATTGGATCATGGACTTGTCTTCAAGTTTGGCACAGATTAAGCAGGTAACAACAGGCACAGGAGTCCCAGACTTACCAGAGGCAGACGTGGGGTGTTGTTGTTGTTGTTCTTGTCCGCCATTTTCCCAAATAGAATTCGCAACAGGTTGATCGTTTTTGCCTGGGAATATATCGAAATCAGACAATCCTGCGTTTATCATAACATCTTTAGCTTCCTCGTACGTTTTACATTTTTGTTGCCTGCTGTTACTTATGCCGGTTACAGCCTCTCGACACCGTTCCCAAGTCGTGAAGACTCCGCAGATTTTGCCCTTTGTCACCGCGTAATAGCTTGTTTTCCGAGTCATCGTCGATGAATGAAGTGGGAAATGCCAGATTTATCACTAGATTCCACAGTTGATATTCAATTAGCAGTGACGGGACGATGTCATGCAACACAGGGTAACAACAATGACTTCACTGTTAATGGTCACTCAGTCCAAACCGAAAATCTTTCGAAGTTTTTAGCGCATCAAAATAGAGTCAACCATGTAGGCCGCCATCTTGTTTTTGTTACGTGTGCAACTGGTGAATACAGGTCACGATGCACATTATGGTAAAACCGTAACTTACATAAGTTAGTACCGTACCTACACTTATTTTGTTTCCCTGCAAACTGCATTGTCGCGGCTCATACTAAAGGAAGGCGGCCTTCTTACTTTGATATATTTGATAAATAAAAACTTCAAAGACCTGCTATTGTAGGTGCCTATACATTTGATTTATTCGATGATACCGCTTATTTGTTTTGTTTTTTCACAGATAGCGCATATGTGGACTCAATAGGCCACAATGCATGCGCTTAGTACTAATCTCACAAACAACGGAGTGTTGACTATTGTCTCCGTGCTCGTCCTTGATCACCGGCCGGCCACAATAGACAATAGGAGACAATATAATCAACGCAGACTTTGATCTTTATTATGCTCATTCGTTAGGAAAGTTAGCTATTAGTGACATCTTTGAGTACTAAACAACAAAGCGGTTAGCCAATACAATAATAAAATAAAGTATCTAATGAAGTCATATAAAAAAATATATTTACTTCTATTTATATCTCCTACTAATCTCTCATTGTTATTTATTTATTTATTTATTTATACATTTAGCACTGGAAAAGAAATTCAATAAACAAAGTAATGTACCGCGAAATTCAAATAAAACATTGAGTTGATGGGCCGCGAAATCCGAATGGGAAGCGGCCCTTAAACTACAATTTCAATCAATCAATATAAAAAAAAAGTGTTGAGAGAGCTAAAAGTGGACAATACATGCATTTAATTTTCACAATCCAAAATAAAACTTCTTGTCATTGTTAACCGATTCATTTTAAAACAATTCATTATGAAAATAACACCGAATAAACGCTGATCTAAATCCATATTTGGATAAGGTAAAGTAATGTTCACTTTAGTATTTGTTAATTCATTCGCTAGTCCGTAAGTATATTAATGTTCATTTCCGTATTTGTAAATTGAGAAGCGATCCAGTTTTTCGATGCACCCGCATTCCCAGCCGGCCGCCATTTTGATTTTCGCTAGCCGTGACAGCCGTGAAGTATCATCCGAGATTCATGTGGCCATACGACGTTGTGGGTACCTGCAAATATATGAAATCGGTATAAATTTACACAAGTAATACATCTAGGCATAAATTATCCCCGCCAAGCCTTGTAACATATGTTTTTATCCACCGCCTTCCTTTCGGCCTTCCTTTAGTATGAGCCCCTAACTTCGCTGTTTTCTCTGCCTGCTGAAAGCAGTGCTCAGGCCCCGCAAATAGTTCTCCGGTGATGCATGTTATCGAGCAGTGAATCGAAATAAAATTTGCAGCTGAATAGAACAAATACCATACTTGCCATTCGTGGTGGAAAAAAATCGAGAAAATTCTGGTCTTTAGCATTTAGGAGCCTGTAGCCTAGTCTCACACCGCTGAACCGGAACAGGTTCGAGCCCAGCTGGTCCATGTGTGAAAGTTTGTCAGTTACTTGACGAAGGGCGGTGGTTCTCTCCGGGTACTCCAGCTTCCTTTACCAACCAAACTGACTGTCACCATATGAGTGAAACAAACTTGAGTGTGACATGAAGCCAAATTCCCTCCCTCCCTCCTCCTTCCCCAAGCCGTGTAACATGTTTTTACCGACCGCCTTCCCTACCATTAGCCTTCCTGATGTGTCGCCAAGTTCATCATTTTTTTTTTTGCAGTAGTTTTTTTTTTGGGGGGGGGGGCAGTTTCTACGATTTCTACATGATAATAACAAAGAAAATCAAGGAGGCCAAAAGATCATTAAATTTGATCAGTTCATGTTGTGGAAATCATTAAGCTACACAGATTATCTAGATTATTTTCTGCCACACTATTAATTCGCTGTGCTAGCAGAGAATAAGTGAAATACTTTTGTGACTTATAGGCACAACAACACTGAAAATTTTGGAGCTTCTGACTTTCCTTCTGCCGCCACCAGCAAAGAAAGGAGTGAAGAGAGGGTCCATTGGTTCCCAGCAGGCATTCAAACTCCTGGTGTTCCAGTTGGCAGTAAGTAGCTTTGCAAGTTCCTTTCATCCATATCAATGACTTCTTTGTTAACCCTCTGCCTATTTTGCCATGTACATTTCTTCACAACATCTGGAAATGTATTCACCTATGTTTGCTGACACTGTAAAAGTACGGTATTGTTGGTTGATATTGTACGAGATATAACTATTGTTTAATTACACTACACAAGTGTTAAATTTACAAAGCATGGCACTCAACTGCGTGAGAAAATGTGGTGGCTCTAATTAGAGGGGGGAGGGCATATAGTGATCACTTTGTCCGTCCGTCTGTCCATCTGAATTTCTTGTCCGTGCAATTAATATTTGATGGACAGGATTAAAACTTGCTTGAAATGTGGCTAGATCCTCGTAGTTGTGCAGTGTAAAAAAATTTCCGAGTTTCGGTTATATTTTCAAGAGTTATGGTCATTTGTTCTTGAAATCTTTGTGAATTTTAATAATTATCCAACTTAGGCCTCCACCGACCAATACAGAACAATGGCGGGGAAGTGTCGGGCTAAAGCGGAATGGGGGTATACAATTACGCAATCCCTGCTTTATTCAGAATTTGTGGCAACCATATATGGATCATTATCCTGATGTACATGATTGTTTACTTTGTAAATTTGGAGACTAGTTTGTTATGGTTAAGTTATCGTTGTATTCTTTTATTTGCAGGCTGATTTCACCATAACAGAGGCCATCAAATCTGCTGTTGACATAGGAATGAAACAGCCGGCTGTGGTTGTAATAGGGAGACAGTTTTTCTGCTTCCTTGATCAAACACTGTCGGTGATTGATGTTGGAACGGTAACCGAGGCAGTTGAATTTGTACTCATGTGTTCAACCTGGAATATCCTGAAGCACTCCGGGGAGTATATGGACTTATAGAACGATTTTGCGATATGCCAGTCACCGTGAGGCGTCCTCGAATAGACGAAATAATTGCTCAGCTTAAGTTCGTGTGAATTTACCGACAATGGACTGTTTGCTGGGGATTTTTTCATTGTGACATGATTTGAGTTGCTGAAGTTTATCTAAATTCCGATGTTTTTTAATGTGAGGCATGGACTGTTTAAAGGATTTCAATCTTGCCATCTAATGACATTTTTAACATTTGACGCGACAATCATTGACTGTCAAGTATTGTTTAAAAGTCTGGGAATTAGTGTTTAGAAATAAATATAAACAGACTATTCGCTTAAAATTGTGTCTACTAAATGTGTATTTTAAGTTCTATGCACAGTGTGATGCACTTGGTTAGACAAAATCTTACATCAGATCCTTTGAAAGGTTCTGTCCCATTCAAAATTATCACAGCAAATGCACAAATATGTTGTGAATTTGAAAAAAATAGTTTCTGAACTTTTCAAAGGTTTTAACAATTTGTGTACTCTACATACACATTTTTGTGTATGAAATTAGGTACACATTTTGTGTATCCGAGGTACACCAGTTTGTAGATGTTCAATTTTAGCACAAACATTGTGTACCATTTGGACACAAAATTGTCTACCTTCATACACAACATTGTGTACAAATTAGATAAACAAATATGTGTACTCTACATACACAGTTTTTGTGTATGAAATTAGGTACACATTTTGTGTATCCGAGGTACACCAGTTTGTAGATGTTCAATTTTAGCACAAACATTGTGTACCACAGGTACACAATTTGTGTACTTTTTGTACACAACTGTTTTTAGAGAGTACCGTAACAATAAACGGACATGCTAGGAAAATATAATGGAACTCTTGCAACATGTTTACCTGAAGAGTGACTCTCCGTGGCAGAAATTAAAAGCAAATGACAGAATTTCTGGCTGGCCTTTCATGTGTTACCAGGTCCAGGATAGTTCGTCGGGAACCCCTGTAAAATAGCAGATTTCGTCTTCAATAAAATGAATTAAACCACACTCGTTGAGGGTTCGTGTTCAGAATCGTTGAGGGTTCGTGTTCAGAATCAGAACGTTTACTTATTCCAAATAACGGCAAGGAGACAGCCAAATGTAGTACACTTCAGTTCATATTCAGGCTTGTGCCAGTTTATAATACATTACAGAACTGTAATAAGTATCACCATGGTTTCTCATAATAAAATAAAATATGAAACTTTTCTACAATCAACCCGTGTTGTGTTATCTGTCAATAAACAATTAGGTAACAGAAGCTGAACGGCAGAATTCACTGAAATCTATCACAACATAGAACTTTATCATATGGGAAACATATCTAGAATATTCAAAATACCGAAATGACTAATAATTATCTCTCATACAGTCTTTCTGTAATAATTTGCTATTATCCCTACATTTAACATCGAAAACTAAGTTATGAACAATCAAATATACCGCCAGTTATCGCTACGGAAATAAATCATTCAGAGTCCACTTCATCAACTTGGACATTAAGGACTCGTGCAAACATGGATCAAGATGTAAAAACCCAAGTCATTTTTGTGTGGCGAAATCTATTGTTGAATCAGTATTCATCGTTCTCAGTTTATTCTATATTCAATGCAAACATTTTTAGTGCAAAGAACCCACAAAGAACCCGTAGGAACCCTAAAAGAACCCATCAGAAGTTTGTTCAAAGTATAATAGGGGCTCCTCGTCCTTAAGACCGCATGGTCTGTAAAGTGACGTCACAAACAAAGAATGTCCGGCGCTCACCACTGAACTTTCAGCGCTAAAATTTACAATTATACATATTTCTAAAGTATAGACTCGATGGAGGTTGACTCAGAACATTCTTCACTAATTATATGCGAAATGTCAAGATAAAACAATCAACACATACCTGTAAAATAGCAGATTTCGTCTTCAATAAAATGGCATCTTACACTTGCAGGCTTGAACGCATCTCTGCCGCGCAAGGGGAAGTAACTGAACACGAATTTCGCGCCCAAACACCCTACTGAATCAACAAGTATGATTATAGGTGAAAACCGCCGGTCACGTGTCAAATTACAGTCAATGGTAGGTTTTCCAGTGCTTTCGTTATCAAGCGTGGGCGTGTGTCTGACCAGACGACAGT
This sequence comes from Hanleya hanleyi, assembly GCA_036873755.1. Lineage (NCBI taxonomy): Eukaryota > Metazoa > Mollusca > Polyplacophora > Lepidopleurida > Hanleyidae > Hanleya > Hanleya hanleyi. The sequence goes on from JAVTVY010020419.1 coordinate 58,321, forward strand.
GACCACAGCCGAAAATGAACGATTTTCAGCATATCGATGACAGGTATGGTTACTGGTGTCCAGTCATATTTTGAAGGAGAAATATCGTACTATATTGTCACCAAACTTAGGGTTATTACTATTTCAAGTTAACAACAATTTTAAACATTTTTGCGGCGAGAGGTGTTTTTAGGTGTTGGTAGACAGTCCATTGTAGGTATTAGCATCGAATTATAGTGTGAGAAAATGAGCACAAAATGAACACGTGGGTACTTACTACCTGCCTCATGTATCACTGACTCATTCAGCTCTCGATTCCTTCCACTTGTGTGTATTTAAGAGGAATATGAACCATTAATAGTATATTCTCTGTCTGTCTGATATTACGACAGTCCATTGTATCATCATCGGACCGATCGACAGTCCATTGTAGGTCAACATGCACTTGTGAATGATGCACAGAGAGCACATCGTCTGATCTAATGATTCGCCAAATGGACTGTTGCCAAGACAAATGGTAGCTACAATGGACTGTTGACATATCTGATATATAATCATATGTTGCCTAATTATAACATTGCAGCTGTTATGCGGCTTCAATGTGAAGTGATTCAACCTACAGTTCATGGTCGCATGACAAATGGACTGGTGCATTCACCTATAATCACACTTGTCGATTCAGTAGGGTGCCAAAGTCGGCATAAATTCCCGGCAGTGAAATTAATTTTATATGTAGGCCTATCATAAATGTTGTAGATATAATTGAATCATTATGCGATCAAACTGGTCAAAAATAATATAATTTGATTATCACTTTTTTTTTACCAATGATTTTACATTAATGTCACGTGGTACCATCAAGTCGTCGGTGATCGTTTGTAGTCCCGACGTCATCCACACGTCAGATGACATGGACGCTCCAAATGTATCGGCGGTCCGGCGTCGGGCCGTTTTCGGCTCCCGATGCCGCTCGTGCCACTAGAACCCGCTCCAATCCCACTAGTGGTCCACTATTGTTTGCTGTGTCGGAGACCGGCGTGATGAGTTACATGATGGATGATAGTGCTAGACAGGAGTGATGATGAGTTGCATGATGGATAATAGTGTTAGGCAGGCGTGATGAGTTACATGATGGATGATAATTCTAGACAGACGTGATGATGAGTTAGATGATGGGGGATAGGACAAGACAGGCGTGATGATGAGTTACATGGTGGATGATAAGGCTAGACAGACGTCATAATGAGTTACATGATTGATGATAATGCTAGACAGACGTGATGATGAGTTAGATGATAGATGGTAGTGTTAGGCAGGCGTCATAATGAGTTACATGATCGATGATAGTGCTAGACAGGCGACATAATGAGTTACTTGATAGATGATAGTGCTAGACAGGCGTCATAATGAGTTACATGATCGATGAGAGTGCTAGACAGGCGTCATAATGAGTTACATGATGGATGATAGTGCTAGACTTGTCATAATGAGTTACAAGATGGATGATAGTGGTAGACAGGCGTCATAATGAGTTACACGATCGATGATAGTGCTAGACAGGCCTCATAATGAGTTACATGATCGATGATAGTGTTAGACAGGCCTCATAATGAGTTACATGATGGATGATAGTGCTAGACAGTCGTCATAATGAGTCACATGATCGATGATAGTGTTAGGCGAGCGTGAAGGTGAGTTACACGATGGACGATACTGGCAAACTGACGTTTTGATGATTTAGATGATAGGCCTATATGCTGCTGATAAATTAGCGTGATAATGTTCTACATGATGGATGAGATTGGCACACTGGTATCATGAGTTAATTGATGGATTGCTAGACTGGCGTGATGATGAGTTGCATGGTGGATGGTAGTGAGAGACAGGCGTGATCACGAGTTACATGGTGAATGACGGTGCGAGACAGGCGTGATCACGAGTTACATGGTGAATGACAGTGCTAGACAGGCGTGATCACAAGTTACATGGTGAATGACAGTGCGAGACAGGCGTGATCACGAGTTAGGCCTACATGGTGAACGACAGTGCAAGACAGGCGTGATCACGAGTTACATGGTGAATGACAGTGCGAGACAGGCGTGATCACGAGTTACATGGTGAATGACAGTGCTAGACAGGCGTGATGAATAATATGCTGGGAAGGTGAGGGTTCCTACAGAGATTGACGCCATCTGGTCGGAATATCTTGGCCAATGATGGTTAAAGGGGATTAGATGCAGCATATATTTAGTCTGAACAAAACCGTTTTGATGTAATTATAAATAACACAATAGAATATGTATGCGAGTATTATATCCACAACCAATTTGAGGTAAATTTTAAAATGGACAATTAGATATAGTAAAGTCTTCCACGCCGACCGTCTATTTGTTTTAACTTCAAAGCTGATTGAACAGAGTCACACTTGGGACCAACGTTACCTTACTTTAATTATCTGTTCATAGGCTACAAAACTAAAGTACGTTATGAGATTAGAGCTCATTTGATGCTAAATGGATCGTACATAATGTGACCATAATTCACGATGACTGGTAAAGATTTAAGCTGTCGTTTCCTGTGTCTGGCATAGTACAGGTACCACATTTGCAACCCTATCATATTTTCAAAAAAAAATCATATGGTTGAATTAACCCGGTTAACCAAAATTAACACCCTTCAATTAAATACTGGTACTAGTAATCCAGCATATATGTACAGATAATGTATCGCCCCACTCAACGCCAAAATTATATTGATGTATTTGTATATCTTTGCTGAATATTTGTTTTCTTTAATATTATTAAGTTATCGAGTATTTGTTTTAGAATATAGATCTGCTTACGATTAAATTGGAAATATACCAATGTTCAATTCAGTCCGCGTTACGATCCTGTACCAGGTCATCTTTTTATACTTTCGTGCAGGTATCTACCGCGCGACGCTAAGGATTTGTCGTGGCGAGAAGAGGATTTAGGCGGCGGTAGGTAACGTTTGTTCCCACGACAACAGCTGTTCGACTCGTGACTAGTAATGGTTTGGACGGATGTATTAGGGTAGAGAGGTTTTGGGTCACAAACTCCCACACACAGCGTTGTTATTTACGGGTTGAGACATTTACTTTCGCTTCAAAGATTATTTTGTTGATGGAGCGAGGTGCATACAGATAGTCAGAAACGCAGCCCTTACAAGATATTTTATAATACTGATTTCTAATATGAATAGGCAAAGCCTAGAAGCGAGCGGAGAAATAGGCCTACTTCTTCCTCTCGTTTCTGGCTTTGCCTATTCATATCAAGTTTTCCACTAGTACTCATTCGCATAATTTCTTGTTTCATACAGTACTTTTTAGGGTTCCATTGATTTGATCTGCCCATATCCATCACAGAAACAGATATGGGCAGATTGAGTCCACGTTTTGTATAGTATTTACACTGAACACATATTTCATGCACATGCTTACATCAAAACCGATGGCTTGTTTGAAAGTCAGTTCCTGTAGAACTTTACAGCATGTGGTAATTTGTTGTTGTCTAGAATTTGTCAACTTAGCCTCGATCATAAATATGACATAATTTATATCCTATCAATGCTCCCCAATCGTATATGTCACTATGTAGGCGACATATCCAAATTGGGGAGCAGATAGGATTTAATTTTACTTAGACTGGATCAAATATTTAATTGTCCAAATTCTATCTGGTCCTAGCTATGATTTCCTGTCACTGTTCCAGGTGGCCATGATGTTATATTCTGTCATAAGGCAGCTTATTAATAAGAATAATCCTGTTCCTCTAATTATCGGACATAAAATCTATGTCCCATATATACTGTCACAATTAGTCTTATTACTGAAGGAATTCTGTTCAATTCTAATTTGATTGTACACACAATATATAAAACCTTGGGGAAGTAGGTTCCACTCAACCAAACTAAATGTCCTTGTAATGGACATGTTCAAAAGTTGAGACTGAAGTGAATATATCTTGACTAATAGACAGATCTGTATACAAAGACGAAACTACTACTATTTAACTGCCAAATGAAAACAATAGTTACAAACATTTACAGCCAATAGATTTACCAGATATGTTAAAATAGTTCAATGTGCAACTGTAAAACCAATCGACTAAATCATTTCATATTGTAGCTGTTCTCAACATTGAGATATTGTTTTTACATTTTTAATTACTTTAAGGAATTGATAGAATGATTATAATTACATACTTTAATGAATAATTTTGAATGCTAAATTATTAATGTAAGAGAGCAGCTATTATTCTACCGTATAATGGACAGAAACAACCTTGTAATGGCTATATTTAAAATTCATTTGTGTCTATAATGGGGAATGGCATTGTGGGGGGGGGTAATATGACCGAAAAATCGTCTAAAAATATGTTTTGAAAATGACATCACTGTGACGTCATCATTGTGGCCACCTTGTTTTTTTCTTTGTTTTTTTTCACATTTTCTAGTGAAGCTTGGCCCACAGATATATTGTGGTAATTTTCAGGACTCTAGCCTCAGGGATAGCAAAAATATATAGGCGGAACTGAATGAGCTGAACTCAAAACATTAGTTCTGGACTTCATTCCATATGAAATGTTTTCTTCAAACTTTTTTCCGACTATTAAATTTTAATTTCGAGTTAAAATTATATTCAAATTTAAATTCAAGTATTTAAAAATAATTTTACTTTAATCTTGATCAAAATTAAAACTGAAATTTCATTCAAAAAACTGAAATTCCAATTCGTAATTAAAATTAACAACCAACTAAGAATGATCATCCAAAAAAATAAATAGGTTACGAACTCAGTTGTTTTAATTCAAAATCGAATTTTAAACTTAAATCGCAAAATCACAATTTTCAAATGCTGGGTGTACAGTTATCTCCACTGGACATGACATTTGCTACTGGACGTCACTGGTGACTGAATGCGTGCCTGGGCGGTTATCTCTTTTCTACTGAACATGAATGGACGCGAGTTGTACGCTACGGGACTTGACTGGGCGGTAAACAGTAGGACCCTCACGCGTCGTCGGCGAGATCAAGCGGTTCTAGCGGAGTTACCTCCCATCTATGTTTTCGAAAAGGTGAATGTTGAATGGCTTGATTTTACAACCACGACTGCGTCGTAAATGTTTATTTTCTAACAAATGCCTTGTCATATTTACACGATACTTCAGATCTAAAAAACGCAATAAATAAGCTTTCCATAGATATGAATTTTATGCAGGTTTTGCCTCCCATAGAACTAAATTTGACGAAAGATGTACACCGTTTTCAGTGCCGCCTTCTGTGGACTACCTTCAGTGCGAAAGGTTTTTGATCGAGCTCGACGAAAAAAAAAAAAAAAAGGACGAAAGCCACATAACGAATCACTTTTAGTCTGCAGTTACTTTCATCTGTGTAAAATTATTCATAAATTGAAATCCTTTCGAAAAATGACATGCCAGCTAGGCTATGTTTTCTTCTTTTAAGTCTTCATCACGAGTAATTTGTCCCGGCATGCAATTTCTCCATGGGTGGCGGAAACGGAAATCACCGTTTTTTCGTTCAAGGGATATCGGTTGTTGTTGTTATTTGCTTTGTTTTCATTAAATTTTGCTATGTTATGTCTGCTATGTCTATGCAATACCTATAGAGCTTGCTTCGCAAGCGGCCGCGCTCCGCTCGCTATTAAAGATAGGGGCTGCTAGTTTGACCGGCAAAATCGACTCAGCTACCGGACCGAAATGTCCGGCAGTCAGAAAACGATACTTTATACGCCATTTTCTCCACTCAAATCAATGAAACCAACCTTTTATGTTAAATCTCGGACTTGGAAACCGTTCTAAACTTCCCGTGGGTAGTTTATTCCAGCATTCTCACAGCTTTTCTGAACCGAATAAACAATTTCTCCGTCAAGTTGAATATGAGCACGTTGGTTATCCGCGAGCAGCAATAAATAAATGAACCGACCTTTTGCCATAGCCGACTTCCATCCTCAGCAAGTTATATGCTTTTTCTTTCGTATTTTTTCTTTATGAAAATTAATCAATTATGGCGTCAATCCGTACCAGAAGCGTACGTATTCAATAAAGCACCAAAATAACGCAGCACTTTTGGCGTCGAACTCGGGGAAGGTTGGGGGGGCGGAAGAAAGTAGCTGGAACATACCGTTGAATCTCTATAAGCCTAATAACCTCATGCCCAAAATCAAAAGCCTATCAAAATGAACAGGCCTGTATCTGGTGATAAGAGTAATCCTTCATTCTCTATTGTGGAAGCCGTGCATACTGACCTTTCCTTGTTTGACGGAAGTGAAACGGAGCAATGGTGTTATTCAAGGGCGTAGACAATAAGTTGTGAAGTTTGGGGGGGCTTAGGGGGAGAGTCTGAGAGGGAGGTATTCCCCCTCGCAGCGTAGATTTTTTTTTGAAAATTGATGGTAAATTGGTGCTCACTGGGAGCATTTGAGCGGTAAAAGTTGAACTTTTTTTTTGCGAAAATCTCTATAACAGTGGCGATCACTGCACTGATATACAAGGTGAAATGATCGTTCAATCCGGGGTTTGCACTATATCATGTATATTAATTCAAGTTATATCGTAGATAATACTATTGTGCCTAGATAGCAGGGGCGGTGTTTTGATGCCTGGTTGACCGCATGAGTTCTTGTGGTCGTTCTGAAGTTGCCAAACTTATCAAAAATGTAAACTTAGGGGTCCTTTCTCCGAATAGTAGCGAAAAATATCCATATTTATCATATTTACACCAGTTAACTAGTGACTTTGTGTCTGGGTTAGATTTTTTACCTATATTTCTAGGGTTTCTCTGTGAAAATTATTCGAGAGTTCGTATCTCTCGTTTGGGAATAAATAAATACGGAACAAATGACTGGGATCTCAATTAAAAAAAAGTTTATGGTGAAAAAGTTCTGAAAAAAATCTTTTCAGCCAATGTGTTGACCTTTTTCCTCCAAATGGGCGATATTTGATTGAATTGGAGCATATTATTCGTTTCTCGTAGAAAATCACACGGGATCTTTGAGTCCGATATCGCCAAACTGTTGCGTTGTTCTGTGACCGATTGCAATTATTCTAGTCCTTCTGGTAAGCATTGTTGATTTTACTTCCCCTGTAATATGCAACAATTGATAAAGATATGTGACAAGCTAAACATTTACTTCTCTGCTATGTTTCCTTTTTGTTTCTTTCTTGCTTTCTTTCCTTTTTTCTCCCTTTTTGGTTTTTTTTTTCTTTTCTTTTTGTTATTTTTTTTTGACGGACGTCAATATTTGGGGGGGCTGAAGCCCCCCCCCCCCCAAGCCCCCCTTTGTCTACGCCCTTGTTATTGTTGATCCTATCAGCAATTTATGTTTACTCCTTAATTTACTATTTATGTTGTCGATAACCCGCTGATGTTGGGCGTTTTTCACCAGCTATGCTTTGAATCTTAGTTTGTATGTATGTGAATTGTAGCTTTGTACAAAACAGTACTTTATATAAAGGATAACAGACTTGTGTAGCCTAGTTTATATACTGATCCCCATATTCCATAATGCTGTTTGGAGAGTTAATATGACAGAGTTTAAAATTCGTTTACTAGTATTGCTATGTATTTCATACAGGAAAAGGCTATTTCCTACGTGGAACAAATGAATGTCAGATCAATAAAAGTGGAACCTGTCGACCTGCCCGTGATGAAGGAACCTAGAATTCCACGTGGAAGAATTGCCAATACCAGTACCACAGGTGCGATAGATGTAACACCAGTAAAGTTTGAACCAGCTATCCCTATTGATGCGTTTAAAAATACAACGATCCGTAGTGCATGTGACGACAACAATGAACCGATCCCAATGAAACAAGTAAGTTGAGAGTTTGACTGCCTCTAAGTAGTGTTCGGGTTTCGCAGACCTAACCATTTATGATAGTTGAAATGTGTACTAAACAACAGTAAACCTGTTCCCCTAAGCCACCGTTCACGTAATCTCTATTGTCAGTGACACACGGGCCATATGTAAACCACCTAATTTATAAAATTGGAATTAGTCAAAATGTCAAAAATATAGACAGATAGATAGGTAGATGTTTATCAACGTCTCACCACATACAAAATGATACAAACAGTACAATACTAAACTAGTTATAAGTGCCATTCTGGACAGAGTTCATCATCCGAACGCATGACACGATCATACGTAGAAACTTCCGCTCGTAGACATGCGTTAACGGGTGATATCTGAGTGCTATAGGGCGTTTCCAAAATGGTCACATCGGATTGGTCCCGTTAGCTCCGACATCGGCGCAATCATATTCATAAAACGAAGACACACCTCCAGAGAGCGATCGGTTGAAACGATCCCTTGGTGGGCCTCGGAGTGCCCCCATCACAAAATAAAAAGCATATCATTTTCTTTCGTCAATTTTATTTTTTACAAATATGTTAGACCGCTTGTAATATGATTTTTCTTAAGGAAAACAAAGAAGCATGCTCCATTAGAGTGAGAAATAAAATAGCTAATTCGCACAACTTCGGTTTGGTTTCGCACAGTCTTGCGCCTCGAGCATGTCGAGCACTTAAGAGAAATTGACATGTCTCCTGTCTTAGATTTCCAGGTCAAAGTATTTGAATACGGACAATTTCATTGACTCGTTTAAATGGAGCGGACATGCGACTTGATGCTTGGGGAAACTGACATCGGGCGAAATACATGGAGAATGAAGTCATTGAGCTAAGGGTAGTATCAAGTGAAACGTGAAATGCCCTTAGCAAGCTAAGATGGACAGAGTTATGAGAGACGGACATTACCTAAATATAAAACATTACATAAATATGAGCTTTTCGTTGCTCTTAAATAAGAAAGCAGGATTTGTATGGCAGTCCGTTCTACCCTTTTCAATCTTTAAAGGATTACCCCCTACCGAATTTTGCCATGGCATTTCTGTATTTTTTATATAATTTCGTAGTAACCCAATCATCTGGTACAATATGTGTTTTGAACAGGGTGTACGTCCTCAGCTCATTTCGATTTCGTCCCCTAATCGAACAAACTCTGTAACATAATACATTCCTTAATACATCTGGCCACATATTTCGGTGCATCCCCTACGTCTGTATTCAAAAAGTGACCCAAATCGTTCTGGAAACATTTTCTTACCCGGAATACCCAGTTCCTATTCCTTTTATTTTCTTGCAGCACAGACCACAACACAATGAGTGGAGAGAAGGTATCTTTTTGTACACAGGAAGTGTTTAGTCACAATTTGATGATTGAGATGATTGGCGGATCCGCCATATGTATCATTAATTAATTATTGTTGGGTTCTTTGTTTCAGGATATCTTTCCTAACACTGCAAATGCCACAGTTGATGAAGACGGCGATATGTTGACTTCACTGACAGGGAGACCATTCCCAGTAGCCTTGTACAAGGTTAGCCCCAATTTAAGAGAAAACGAATGGTTGGTGGCTGATAACCTAGGTCCACCTGTTGATCACTTTGGGACTAAGAGAGGAAGAATTATCGAATCCCACGGAACGCATAGCATAGCCACCATCGGGGAAAAGGCATACCAAGATTCACTGTGCCAATATAATTGTACAAAGGAAGCACAACTGAAGCAACATGAAAGGAGTCATACTGATGAAAAGCCATACAAATGTCCACTGTGCCCATACACCTGTAACTCTGCCTTGAACGGCGACATAAGTCGTCATGAAAGAACCCATACTGTTGATAAACGTTTTAAATGTCAACATTGCCCTTATAGCAGTACACGGAGTGGACATCTGAAGCAGCATGAACGAACTCATACTGGGGAAAAGCCATATAAATGCTCCATGTGCCGTTATAACAGTGCACATAGTGGAAGCCTGAAGCGCCATGAACAAACTCATACTGGAGAAAAGCCATATAAATGCTCCATGTGCCCTTATAGCAGTACACAGAGGGGACACCTGAAGCACCATGAACGAACTCATACTGGGGAAAAGCCATATAAATGCTCCGTATGTCCATATAGCTGTACACAAACTGGAGCCCTGAAACGGCATGAAATAACTCATGCAGTTGAAAATCCATACAAATGCTGCCTGTGTGCATATACCTGTAAAATTAGTACAGCCCTGCAGAAACATGAAATAAAACACACGAATGACCCTCTATACTGCTGAATAACAACTGTTGAAAAGCCAAATAATAGTCCATTTAAATGTAGATACTGGACAACATCGAAGAAACTCGAAATAAACCACACGAATTTCGGAAAGACCCGTGCTCTTGAATAAAGGTCGAAAAAAAGAACAAATATTGCATTGTATATATTTATGTGAATGTTTAGTGATTTTGAAAATATTCTCACGCTGGCTGCTCTGTTGGAGCAGAACCTCTCGAAAATCGCTCCTGATCTCATTCGTAATTGAAACCCCATTTTAGCATTCGAATCTCCAAGTGCACTTGGCTGGTCAGGCAGGTTGGTGAAGCAGGCCAATGAATGCAGCAGTGTCCTAAAAATTCCCACTTGTATACGTCTTTTCGGTGACATTCGTGTCTTTTCGGTGACGTCCATGTCTTTTCGGTGACGTTCGTGTCTTTTCGGTGACGTCCGTGTCTTTTCGGTGACGTCCGTGTCTTTTCGGGTATGTATGAGGGTCTTGAGGAAGGCGACTGTATGTGGCGAGTTGTATGTGTTTTTTTCGGTGACGATGGGAAAACCCCACTGGACGTGAGCGAAATTGTGGGAAAACCCACAGACAGGTCAGTACATGTCCTATCATGTTCCCAGGTCACGCGACGTCACAGAAAAAAAACACATACAACTCGCCACATACAGTCGCCTCCCTCAAGACCCTCATACATACCTGAAAAGACACGGACGTCACCGAAAAGACACGAACGTCACTGTGACACGGACGTCACCGAAAAGACACGTAGGTTACCGAAAAGACACGGACGTGACCGAAAAGACACGGAGGTGAGCGAAATTGTGGAAAACCCCCAGACAGGTCAGTATATGTCCTATCATGTTCACAGGTCACGCCCCATTCACCCAGACCGGAAGAGACGTCATACCTGCGCACAACAATCCCGCAAGTACATGCCCCCAAGGTCACGTTCCATTCACCCAGACCGGAAGTGACGTCATACCTGCGCACAAGAGTCCTGCGCACACCGCCACAAAACTTGCCACATTTTTTTCCTCACGCATGCGCAGTGAGGCGAAAAGGCGTCGAAATCCCCTTATACTACTACTCGTGTAGCATATATTTGTCTTCACAAGTCTGGAAAAAGCGTTTTGGTGAAGTTATAAATAACATTAGGGAATATATGCGCGTATTTAATCCACAACCAATTTGAGATAAATTGTGAAATGGACGATTAGATATAATGAGGTCATCTACGCCGACCGTCTATTTGTTTTACCTTTAAAGCTAATTGGACAGTCACGCTCTGTCTATCATCGAAGTTAGTTTAACTGATATTGGCCTCATTTGGCATCAAAGTTACCTTACTTTATATATCTGTTCATAGGCTACACAACTAAAGTACGTTATGTGATTAGAGCTCATTTGATACTAAATGGACCGTACATAATGTGACGATAATTCATGATGATTGCTAAAGTTTTAAGGTGTCCTTTCCTGTGTCTACCACATTTTCACCCGTACCATATTTTCAAAAAACGATTATATGGTTGAATTAAGCCGGTTTACCAATAATATTACCCTTCAATTAACTGTGGTACCGTACTAGAAATCCAGCATATAGGTACAGATAATGTATCGTTCCAGTCAACGCCAACATTATATTTAGATATTTGTATATCTTTGCTGAATATTTGTTTTCTTTAACATTATTAAGCTATGGGTATTTATTTCAGAATACAGATCTGTTTGCGATCAAATTGTAAATATACCAATCATCAGTTCAGTCCGCGTTACGATCCTGTACCAGGTCATATTTTTATACTTTAGTACAGGTATCTACCGCGCGACGCTAAGGATTTGTCGTGGCGAGAAGAGAACTTAGGGGCGGTTTTAGGCAGTGGGTAACGTCTTTTGCCACAACAACAACTGTTCCACTCGGGACTAGTAATGGTTTGGACGGATGTATTTGGTTAGAGAGGTTTTGGGTCACAAGCTCCCACACACATCGTTGTTATATACGGTGAAGTCATTAACAGGTATAGTCTAATTTCGCTTCAAAGACTTTTGTTGATGGGGCATGTTGCATATCTGTGGATAGTCAGAAACGCAGCCCCTACAAGATATTTTATATAACTGATTTCTATTAAAGATAGCGGCTGCCAGTTTGACCGAAATGTCCGGCAGTCAAAACACGATACTTTATACGCGATGTCCTCCCCTCAAAATAATGAAGCCCACCTTTTAAGTTAAATCTCGGACTTGGAATCCGTTCTAAACTTTCCCTGGGTTGTTTATTCGAGCATTCTCACAGCTTTCCTGAACCAACCCCAATTTGTCTGTCAAGTTTAAATTCTTCAGCCAATGACAGAAGGTCCGACAGCTAGACAATTTGACCGGTTAAACTGGCAGACCCTACATTCAACAGAAATTAGTCTTATAAAATATGTTGTCGAGGATGCGTGTCGGACTAACATGTGCATAGGTTTTCGTTAGTCAAGTAACATAAGTCCTATTTCAAAATCGTAGTCGTGCAGCATGAATTTTCACGGTTCAAAGAAACACTTAAGCAACGTCGAAAACTGACCATTCACTCTCTCCAATACCCACTATCGTAACCTATGGTCTCTCCAGGTTGGAAAGCCACCAATATTACTTGTCACAAACACATACTTCCACTCGAAATGCGGCAGCGAACAAAATTAATCGAGATCCGTCATCAAGCCAGCCATGTCATGTTTTGATGTGGGCGGAAATGTCCGACTATCGGAAATATGGGAAAGATTCCAACTCCGTCAAGTTATGCCCGTGGGACTAAATATAGAATCTCCTACAGGACAACACGTGTACAATATTCCTGCATCCACATGCCGGGTCCCACGGGTGAAATTTTACGAGATAAAAATCTGTCCACATTCTCGATAGTCGTACATCTGTGTCTACTTCAAAACATGACATGGCGGACTCCACAATGAGTCTCGTTTGATTTTTTTTCTCTCCCGCATTTCGAGTGGAAGTAAATGTTTGTGACTGGTAATATTGGTGGATTTTAACCCTGAGAGACCATAGGTCACGACAGTGGGGACTTGGGTGAGTGGATGCAATTTTGTGGTCAGGTTTCGAAGTTGCTAATTTACTTTTTTGAATCGTGAAAAATCATGCGGCATGACTCTGATAATAATGTTTCTTGACTAGGTTCTGTCCACCTTGATATTTTTACCTTTTTTGCGATGTTTTTCTGTTTTTCTGTTTTTGTTTTTTAGCTTTTTCAAACAAATAGATAATATTTTGAATTGGAACTCTGGCAGAGAAATCTGCAACTCAGGAAACAGCTTTTGGTATCCAAAACTGATTTATATCGGTCCTGTGTCCCAGATGAAAAACAAGATGCTGACACATTTTAGATGATCCACGCGTGAACAACATTTCTGTCTCACGAAATAGATCGATTATTCAGAAGGGAGAAAAAAAAACCACATCGCCAATGTCTTTGAGTGGTGAGAAATACAGACGTGTTGCAGTGGTGGAGAGTGAAACGGGCACGAAATCAGAGGTCGGCGGAGAGTAGTTATCGGCAAGGTTTCTTGTGATCACCTATAAAACCCTTGGTCATATCTCCTGACAATCTCTAATTAATCAGATATTCGGATCACAACGCCTTGCGAAATTTCTAATTCATTTTATGAACGGAAGACTTAAAAGTATTACATTTTATTTTGACCCTTGCGAATCTACTTCAATATCGACCGTCCTCTACTTTGTTTACCCTCGGGAACAGTTCATTTTAACTCGCCGCACAGAGAAAACCACTTGGATAAATTACCCAATAATCTTTCGCCGAATGTATGAATGAAATTTATCGGTTTCAGCGACGCCGATAACTACATTCCTAAAAGACTCAGAAAAGTTACTAAATACTCCAGCGGGGTCACGTGCCAATCTTTTGTGTGAGGCCAAGGAGGCACTCCTCTCCTTGGGTGCACCCTGGGCCGACCTGTACTGCGTTCTGTTTTGGTTTTGATTGAAAAAGTATTCTTTTAAAATATCACCAAACTAAGTACTCCATCGCCCGTACTTGTTTCAGAGTAGCTTTTTTTTTAAATCATCAAAAACGGTGAAGGATAGAATCCTAGAAGACCAGTGGTGTGATGAATACAAGGGGGTAAAGGCATCTTTCTTCTATGACTTGAAATCTGAAACACGCAACAGAATATGAAAAAAGGAGATTAATTTGGGAAGTTGTTTGGATTCCATTGTCAACTACATGTATTGCTCTAAAATGAATCGCCTTAACAATGTTTGTAAGGTAACCTTTCATCTTCTGTATTACCGTACTCATGAGTTTATAACATATTGTGTTTAATTCTGTTTGAACGAATTGGCATCTATAGCCTAATGGTATCTTAGATTCCTCGTAACATCAGCGCCTTGCCCATGATACGAGCATCGCGACGAGTACTTGTAGCTGGGGTTTCAATTTTCACGGGTGTTTGCTGAGCAAAAACTGCCATCCTAATTATTTAACATTTGTTTACGTTCGGTTTGCAACATGATAGACTTCAGCTGAAGAAAGAACAGTTGCATGTGAAAGAAATCGGGCCGGGAACACTCGCTGAGATGGTCGTGTCAGGGGGTAAGGTGTTCATGTTACCAAGTATCTAAGGTCTGTGATCCATGGATTATTTGACTGATTGGTCATTGAAGATTGTATACCGCAATTTCGGGTCGATCATGAAGGCCTAATTGATTTCCGGCTTCCAATTCCTACTGCTGTTTATCTCATTAACACAGGACCCAGCTGTTTCATACATAGAAGAAATGGATTCTGCATCGATAAAGGTGGAACCTGTCGACCAAGAGATGGTTTGTTCAGTGGTACCGACTTATCCGTTGATTTTCCCGAAAAGCAATATTTGGATGACAGAGAAACCGGTGACTCGGAGTCAAAGAAATACTGACAGCGGTACCATCGAGGAGATAAATGCAACAACAACAACAACAAAGACGGAACCTGCTGCTCCGATCAGTGTGGTTGAACATCCAAATATATGTGGTACTAATAAGAATGGACCGAGACTGAAACCGGTAAGTTGAGTTAATAAGCATTTGGGCAATTCCAGCGTGACTCAGGTTACATTCAGAGCCCCAAGAGCAAATTCAATTTGCTCAGATTTTAATATAAATGACATGTAATAACCCACATTCAGCAGTTATTTACTTCAGGGTGAGACCTAACCAATTACACAACCAGTTGATCGTCTAAGTTTAAATTGTAACTTTTATGTACAAAAACAAGAGCGTGACTCAGGTTACGAAAAAAAGACATGACCCCCAGACCACTATTGTTCAAACAAGATTTCTCTTCAAATTAATTGTTTGAGAGAATTCATCAAACTTTCATTAAACAAAGTACATCGGTAGCTAAATATTTGTGCAATATTGAACCTGATATATAATAGTAACAGGGAGATAATTAAAGAAGATCGCGTGACTCCGGTTACTGTGACTCAGGTTACAGTTTGTCCGGGGCTAAACACTGATGCAAAACTTTACTCAAAACAGAACATGCAACACTAGTAATACTGGAACAAAGCTATATGATAATTCTAAATGTATTTGGATAGAAGAAGTTGCTTTTTATCATGTTTAGTTGCAAGGAAATGAAATGACCCCTAGACCACTATAGTTCAAATGAGATTTCACTTTGAATTAATTATGTGAGAGAATTCATCAAATATTGATTAAACAAAGTACATCCATATTAAAATATATGTGTAATATTGAACTTGATATATAATAGCAACAGGGAGATAATTAAAGAAGATTGCGTGACTCAGGTTACCGTGACTCAGGTTACAGTTTGTCAGAATCTAATCGTTGACACAAAACTGTATTCAATACAGAATATGCAACACTATTAATATATGAAATGATGCTGCATGATAATTCTGAACATGTTTGGTTAGAATACACAGATTTTTATCATGCTACATGTAAGTTCATTATTACCTCTCCATCATTGCAGTATGATGGTCCAGTTTGTGGTACACATGATATGTGTAGTATTTCAGATGATAGGACTTAATCATTAAGACCAATTCAAAAGAAACAATTCAACTTGATGTGCCGTTCGATACACACATACACTCTAGAAGAACTTGCATAAATGCAAGCACATACATGTATTGCACCCAAAAGAATCCAAATGCAAATATCACACAACTAATGCCAGTTCTGGAGATGATTTGCCTACATTGTACATTGAATCTACGGTCTTCATTATCAATAGGAATGATTGGTGTAGTTTATATCTTGTTTCGAAGACAAATGTACATGAACGACAGAGAAGAGTTCAGCAATCCAACTCTTAATATCACTTAAGGTGCAGTGGAACTACATAGCACAAAATCCCAAATTAGGATATTATGCACAAATGTGTAGAGTCATACTTGAAGGTGGAAAAAATCGCAATATAACTGATCAAAATTTTGGTCTCAAATATGTATGTCATCAATGCATATGTATAGTAGTTTTTACAGCTGTAAAGTTGCAGTTATTTTCTTTGGATTATGTGTAATGAGATGCCCATCAAACGTGACTCAGGTTACACGTGACTCAGGTTACAATTTTCAAAGTACCAGCATTTTTTTTCTATTCAATATATATGAGCAGCTTTATCAGAAATGACTAAGGCATAAGTAAGACAAAGAAATTATGAAATATTTCTCTAATGCTGCTCAGGGATTTTTATCAGTTTAGAAACAAATCATTTTTCGTGACTCAGGTTACATCATATAACATGATAGCATACAACTGTGTATACTACATAAACTAAAGGGAATTTCAGCTACCTGCATTTTCTGGTTAAAGTACATGATTAGGCCAATGTATTGTAGACAATAGATAAAGATTTATTCAATAAAGTAAGAGTAGCCAAGATGACAAATCTACCTTATGATGAACAGAGAATTTTATGCTATTTTGCATGACATTTCATAAAAAAATAGAAGTCTATTAGTGGATTAAAACCCACATAAAATATTATTTCCACGAACTTAGGAATATAAACTATGTTATACGAAAAGAATTAGTAGCATACCATAAGGTTTATTTTTTACTGATCATGTCCATGTTTACACGGAATTGCCCATTTGAGTTATGCAGATCTAATCACAATCTAGGTAAACCAAGATGGTAAATCAGGGGAATACCATCTAGACGTAATGCTATGAGAACTTCGTGCGAAATTTTCGTCGATATCATGCGAGATTCCATAATATACCAATCACGACAATTTTCTGACTTTTCTCTGTGACAATGATTGACGTTTAGTTCACGGAGATTAACATCTTCGCACGGCACAATATTTTGATATATATTCCACCCCCTAACAAAGCCAGAATTTTCGGCCTGAGTAAACTCTTTGATCTTTATAAGTAGTAGGTAGTGAGCAGATTTCGAACCATTTCCCCCGGATGTAACTATGACGTCACAATTCAGGGTGTGGCGCCATCTCTACACTATGGATGCAAGGGAGACAACTCGGGCATTGGGGGGTTATTGGGGGGGTGTGCATTGACAAAAAAAAAAAAAAGTTCCGGCACAAAAAAAAAAAAAAAAATGTATTCATGCGCGGTGATGCGGTTTGGCCGCGATTTTGGCGGTGATTCGGTCTCGGGAAAAAGCTTCCGCGGAGAAAAAGTAGTCCCTAGATAAAATGGTCCGATGGGGTCGAGTGAGGTATCAAAGTGAAGGTTAGGTGAAGGAGCATCTAATGGGCTGGGTGTGGGGTTGAAATATCGGCCTTCTGCGCATGCACGGCGGCCGAAGGGTATGAAAATAGCCTTTTTGGAGCTATGGGAGCCCCTAGTTGACCGATGGGGTCGAGTGAGGTATCAAAGTGAAGCATTCATGAAGGGGCATCTGATGGGCTGGGCGCGGGGTTGAACTATCGGCATTCTGCGCATGCGCGGAGGCCAAAGGGTATGAAAATAGCCTTTTTGGAGCTAGGGAAGCCCCTAATGGACCAATGGGGTCGAGTGAGGTATCGATGTGAAGCATTCGTGAAGGGGCATCTGATGGCCTGGGTGTGGGGTTGAAATATCGGCATTCTGCGCATGCGCGGTGGCCCAAGGGTATGGAAATAGCGGTTTTGGAGCTAGGGGAGTCCCTAATGGGCCAATGGAGTCGTAGGAGGTATCAAAGTGAAGCATTCGTGAAGGGGCATCTGATGGACTGGGCGTGGGTTGAAATATCGGCATTCTGCGCATGCGCGGTGACCCAAGGGTATGGAAATAGACGTTTTGGAGCTAGGGGAACCCCTAATGGTCCAATGGGGTCGAGTGAGGTATCAAAGTGAAGCATTCGTGAAGGGGCATCTGATGGACTGGGTGTGGGGTTGACATATCGGCCTTCTGCGCATGCGCGGTGGTCCAAGGGCATGAAAATAGCCTTTTTGGAGCTAGGGGAGCCCCTAATGGTCCAATGGGATCGAGTGAGGTATCAAAGTGAAGCATTCATGAAGGGGCATCTGATGGACTGGGAGTGGGGTTGAATTAGGGTCATTCTGCGCATGCGTGGTGGCCCAAGAGTATGAAAATAGTCGTTTTGGCATCTAGGGGAGCCCCTAATGGTCGAATGGGGTCGAGTGAGGTATCAACGTGAAGCCTAGGTGAAGGGGTATTTGATGGCTGGGTGGCTGCATGTAAAATTTTTCCTGAAAAAAAAAAATACGGAACACGGACTTTATCGAAAAACCTGGGAAAATGCCTATATGGGGTATGAGGGGTATATAGGTCGCCGGGCTTAACGGGGCTTGTCTATCAATAGAGTTATCTCCCCCTAGTTCCAGGGTGGGTGTATGTAAAAATTTTCCTGAAAAATACGGAATACGGACTTTATCCTAAATTACGGGAAAATGCCTATATGGGGTATGGGAGGTATAGGACCATCCTGGGAAACGTACTTCTATACATTTGCGGTAGGGTTGTGGGGTCTCGTTTTACTCGTCTCGTCATTTAGAACATGATAGGAAGTGTCCCTGTGCGAATCGGTGAAATTTTTGAAAAGTACGATATAGCCTCATATAGTCCCATACTGAGGGTATAGGATCAATGTTTGTCCCCCTGGAAAACGTACTTCTATACATTTGCGGTAGGGTTGTGGGGTCTCGTTTTACTCGTCTCGTCATTTAGAACATGATAGGAAGTGTCCCCGTGCGAATCGGTGAAATTTTTGAAAAAAGTCACCGAGCCCCATATAGACCCATACTGGGGTATAGGTTCAATGTTTGTCCTACTGGGAAACCCACTTCTATACATTTGCGGTAGGGTTGTGGGGTCTCGTTTTACTCGTCTCGTCATTTAGAACACGATAGGAAGTGTTGCGGAGCGAATCGGTGAAATTTTTGAAAAAAGTCACCGAGGCCTGGGTAGGCCCATAGGCCTATACTGCATGGCTATGGGTGTATAGGCTCATACGGGGTGGACATGTTGGAGTCTAGGTGGGCCACTCATGGTCCAATGGGGTCGAGTGAGGTCTTATTTTGAAGCTCTCGTGGAGGAGCACTTGACTACACTAATGGTTCGTCCGTGTTCAATAGTCTGCGCATGCGCAGCCTGGCCCGTAGTATAGAAAACAGGCATTTGGGTGCTATGTAGGGGTGTGTTTGGGATAGATATGGGCTATTCACGGTTCGAATGGGTCGTGTGAGGTGTCAAAGTGAAGCTTGTGTGGGGTAGAGTCAGAATGGTGTGTTTTTGAATGCAAGTCGCGTTAATCTGCGCATGCGCAGTTGGCTGTAGTAAGTAAAGTGGCCATTTTGGGGCAGCGAAGGAAGTTATTTGGGGTCGAGATGGGCTAATCACGGTTCGAATGCGTCCTGAAAGGTGTCATCTTGTAGTTCTCGGGGTGTACACTCCGATTTGAGGGATGTTCGCGTCATCTGTGACGTCATCGGTGACGTCATCGGTACGAGTAGTAGCGAAAGTGACCATTTTCGGGCAGTACATGAAGGTATTTGGGGTCGAGATGGGCTATTCACGGTTCGAATGCGTCCTGGAAGGTGTCATCTTGTAGTTCTCGGCGTGCAGACCTCGATTTCAGGGCTGTCTGCGTCATCTGTGACGTCATTGGTGACGTCATCAGTACGAGTAGTAGCGAAAGTGGCCATTTTCGGGCAGTACATGAAGGTATTTGGGATCGAGATGGGCTATTCACGGTTCGAATGCGTCCTCGAAGGTGTCATCTTGTAGTTCTCGGGGTGTACATTCCGATTTGCGGGATGTTCGCGTCATCTGTGACGTCATCGGTGACGTCATCGGGACGAGTAGTAGCGAAAGTGGACATTTTCTGGCAGTACATGAAGGTATTTGGGGTCGAGATGGGCTATTCACGGTTCGAATGCGTCCTGGAAGGTGTCATCTTGTAGTTCTCGGGGTGTACATTCCGATTTGAGGGTGTCCGCGTCATCTGTGACGTCATTGATGACGTCATCGGTACGAGTAGTAGCGAAAGTGGACATTTTGTGGGTGCGTGAGGGTGAGTTTGGTGTAGAGATGCACCATCCTTAGTCCGAATGCGTCGTGTGAGGTGTCATTTTGTAGCTCTCGGGGTGTACATTCCGAATTGAGGCATGCCCGAAGCATCTGTGACGTCATCGATGACGCCATCAGTAGGAGTATTAGCGAAAGTGAGCCTTTTGGGGCAGTGCAGGAAGGTATTTGGTGTAGAGATGGACCATCCGCGTTGCGAATGCGTCGTGTGGGGTATCATGTTGTAGCTCTCGGAGTATAGACCCTGATTTCAGGGATATTTATAGCATCTGTGACGTCATTGGTGACGTCATTAGTACAAGTTGTAGCGAAATTGAGCCTTTTTTAGCAGTGAAGGATGTTATTTGGTGTAGAGATGGACCATCCGCGGTCCAAATGGACCGTGTGAGGTGTCATCTTGTAGCAACGCCCACCAACACCATTCTTAATGCTTCAACGCCCTGGTGAAATAGCTCAGAAGCTCTGATATCCCATGGAATTGTCACTAATTCTTCGAAATGCGGTGATGCCCGTCAACGCCCGTCGTTACACCTTAACACTCTAACATAACGCCATGATATAGACCAGAGAGAGAACAACAACAGCAACAACAACAAGGATGACACATGAGAGAACAACAACAACAAGAAGTAGTTTATTTTCCCCAATGTTACATCATACCCACGCTGGGGGAGCCGCGTTGGGTATATTTACAATTCAAGAAGATTCTTATCCAATCAGAGGCCACCATTTGCATGTTTCATATTCGTTCCTGTCCGTTAGATGTATTCTTGTCCAATCAGTCTCCATTTCAGAAAGTGCCATCTGAACCGTTTATTCTAATCATCGTCGGGCAGGCCAGGATACCGTTGAGGCAACATATCCTCAGATAGTTGTTTGCGCATTCTGAGTATCTGTCAGTGCATGGGTGAATACTTTCATCCGATGGAGGTGGTGGTCAGTTTAACCACGAAGAACGCAACATTGGTCATTATCTCCACTATCCACTTGGTGTTACAATTCAAGAAGACTTGTCCAATCAGAGGCCACCATTTCATCTGTCATATTCGTTCCTGTCCGTTAGATGTATTCTTGTCCAATCAGAAGTCTTCATTTCAGAAAGTTCCATCTTCGGCCATGTTCGCTTTGAACCGCTTATTCTAATCATCATCGGGCAGCCCAGGATACCGTTGAGGCAACATATCCTCAGATAGTTGCTTGTGCATTCTGAGTATCTATCAGTGCCTGGGTGAATACATTCACCCGATGGGTTGGTCTGTCAGCTTGGTCACGAAGAACGTAACATTGGTCACACTGTCCACTGTCCACTTGGTGTTGGGGCGTTGCAACCGGGCCCATTCCAAGGGATCCACGGTGTTCAGTTTCTCCAGCATCGTCTCTAGCGACACTCGGTTAATGATGGTAAACGGTTGGTCAAATACCTGGATGTTACTGCTCGAGTAAAAGTATCGGACTTGGACTGTCTCTTTATGCTGCAGCACATAACCAAACGCCAGATTCAATTTGAAGGCCGTAGTTTGATCTTTGAAGATGGCTTCTACGTAGCTACGCAGACGGGCGAGGTCGGTCAGTCGGAAATTGTAGATATCTTGAATAGGGCGATGACGGTGGAAACAGTGCCGTATCATGGACCAATGGCGCCGATAGATGTCACTCACTGGATGGGCGCCCTGTAAGAGATCGCTAGGAACATTTATGGGCTCGTCCAGAAAATGTTCGATGTTGTCAGGCGTATGACTCGGAACCGTAACGGTGGGGTCCGGCTGGATATCCAGGCCTCCTGACCGTGGGTAAGAGGCAGGTCTTTCTCGTCATCGCATCACCAGCGGCGTTCGTCTCTCCGGGTTCATCTTCACTGGGTCTGACCTTCCGCGGCCCCTCTTTAGTGGTGCTGTCGCCCAAACCGTAGAGACGGGGCATGCATCAAACGTTGGTGCTGTCTAAACCGACTGGGTCGTTTGAAGAGTCGACCACAATCATCGCATAGTACCGTCGCACCCGCGTGAAGTACCCTCTCATGACGCAGTAAATGATCCTCCCGATTGAATGACCGTGCGCAGGTTGTACAAGTATACCGAGCACCGTTGTGGGTGGAGGCCTCGTGGCGTCGTAAATTATCTAGACGAGTAAACAGCTTCTGGCAAGTTGTGCAAGTGAACATCTTGGTGGTTGACAGAGGGTCTGATGAAACGTCCAGGCCGCTTCCCTTTTATAGCACGCTAGCTGGTGATCTATTTTTAGCACACTCAGTTCAACTATCCCCAAGTCGAGGACCGAGCCGTGACATCTTCGGTAACATCCGTGTATCTTCGGTCACCTCCGTACTGTCAACGATCAACATGTAGACATATAGAGTATGTACGGCATGTTATGGTATTCATCAGTGCATGGGTGAAGCATTCAGCCGATGGGGTGGTCGGTCAGCTTGGTAACGAAAAAACGTAACATTGGTCACCTTCTCCACTGTCCACTTGGTGTTGGGGCGTTGTTGTTGGGCCCATTCCAAGGGATCCACGGTGTCCAGTTTCTCCAGCATCGTCCCTAGCGACACTCGGTTAATGATGGTAAACGGTTGGTCAAATACCCGGATGTTACTGCT
>JAVTVY010020421.1:0-70821 GCA_036873755.1 Hanleya hanleyi
AAAAATTCTGCTCTTCCGCAACGAGAAGTGGCCGAAAACTATTTTATTACTAATTTATCATGCTGTTTTAGCGGAGGAATTGTCTAAATAAAAAAAATAAAAAAATCTGACCGAAAAATCGACCAAAAAATGTCATTGTGACATCATCAAAGCGGCCATCTTGCCCCGTAGAGCTTCCGGAGATTGACCTGGGATGTCGTTGTGCATACCGCAGGTCATGGTAAGAATAGGCCTCAGCTTCTCAGACAGCTTGTTGTAAGAGGCGACTAACTGAGGTACCCGTGGGTTTCCCGGGTGTGAAAAGAAATAGGACCCCACCTGTGTGGTTCTCGGATGTGAAAAGGAATAGGACCCAACGTCGTGATATGACTGAAATATAGTTGAAAGCGACGTTAAATCATATTCACTCACTCACTCACTCTTGGAATTTTGTTTTTACATTTTCTAGTAGAGCTTGGCCCAAGGTAAAGGTAAGTAAGGGGTAGCTTGACCCAAGGGTAAAGGTAAGCTAGGGGACTGGTAAGTTTCAGCCCCCTAGCTCAAGGGATAAGAAAAAAACATTAGGGACCTTTTTGGGACCTGTCCTGTCCAGGCCAAATGAATGAATTGTTAGGTGAATTGTTAAATGCCAACAATGCCGTTTACCAGATTATACTCCCAAATAGATGCACAATACACCTACAATTGTCCTGAAACTCGAAGCTGGTTCGAGGGTGGTGGAGAGCATTAGCATGAACGACGTTGTGAACTATACAAGACAGTTTACTGTATGGACGGTCATTTATGGATATATATGTTTAATGTGTACATATTTCTAAGGAATTGCTGTAACAATGCATTTGACAGTTACACAGCCAGACCTTTACCGAGCTCCGACAAATCTTCAATTCCTGGGCGACATTGGCTTATCACGAATACCTCTTCATTCATTTTAACGGACCATTTTTATCTCCTGCTGCAGTAGAAATAGCAAACTCAAGAAGAAAGGCACAGCTTACTTCTTTGGCGCTCCCGCGGAGAACCTTTTGAGCTGATGAAGAGCTTATAGCCCTGCTAGCCTTTGTTTGATCAAAGAACCTTTATTCCATGCATGTGGGCGAGTGTCCATTTGGCATACTGGTATAGTCGACTCGGCCAATAACGTATTTCTCCTCTTGACAGTATACAGGCCTTCAAGTGGCTCACAGTGAAAATATAGGAGAAAATATAGGAGGAAATTTGCAAAAATATAGGAGAAATATAGGAATTTTCTGAATAAAATATAGGAAAATATAGGAAATAAAGGTGGATAAGACAGGTCTGTACTACATTGTATGTTCCAAACTTGGTAGTTTTCTGGTGTTGAATCAAATTAGTTTCACTTAATACGGTCATAGTGGTGGTCTTTCAGGTGACCTGTTCTGTTGTTTGATTCAGCATGGAGAGATTGGAATGTTTTCTCATTTGCCGAGCGAAGCGAGACGAAAATTTTTCTGAAATGTATTTCCGCGTGTCAGTTTGACTCATTACAGAGCATTGATGAAAGTTTTCATGAGAAAAAGTCAAAATATAGGAAATATAGGAGGTTTTGAGTAAAATATAGGAAAATATAGGAATGACTCAAAAATATAGGAAAATATAGGAAATATAGGAGGCACTTGAAGGCCTGAGTATAGGAACTCCTGATCAAACAACGAACATCGCACTGAGCAACTCAGATGACGGTGGTAGGTCATCAGACCTGTGTATCCTTCCACGGTTAAGCAGTATTAACATAGGCAATTAGGCTTGCACTCTGTAAAGATTAAATAATTAAATTACTCGTGCCAAACAGTCGAAAACTGAATCCAGAAAGATTGACAAGAATCAAAACTTGACAAGATTATACGAACAAATATACGTGTGCTTACCACAAAGTTTGTTGTTGCAGTCGGCAAGGTCTTCAGGACAGTTCGAACAGCTCGGACCTTCCTCATACGGCTTCTCACTGATGGTGGTCCTTAATACAATAGACGGAGGTCACCCTACTGAATCGACAAGTATGATTATAGGTGAATGTACCAGTCCATTTGTCATGCGACCATGAACTGTAGGTTGGATCACTTCACATTGAAGCCGCATAACAGCTGCAATGTTATAATGAGGCAACATATGATTATATATCAGATATGTCGACAGTCCATGGTAGCTACCATTTGTCTTGGCAACAGTCCATTTGGCGAATCATTGGATCAGACGATGTGCTCTCTGTGCATCATTCACAAGTGCATGTTGACCTACCATGGACTGTCGATCGGTCCGATGATGATACCATGGACTGTCGTAATATCAGACAGACAGAGAATAAAAGGAATCGAGAGATGAATGAGTCAGTGATACATGAGGCAGGTAGTTCTCACGTGTTCATTTTGTGCTCATTTCCTCACACTATAATTCGATGCTAATACCTACCATGGACTGTCTACCAACACCTAAAAACACCTCTCGCCGCAAAAATGTTTTAAAATTTTGTTAACTTGAAATAGTAATAACCCTACATTTGGTGACAATATAGTACGATATCTCTCCTTCAAAAAATGACTGGGCCCCAGTAACCATACCTGTCATCGATATGCTGAAAATCGTTCATTTTCGGCTGTGGTCACTGTCGTCTGGTCAGACACACGCCCACGCTTGATAACGAAAGCGCCGAAAAACCTACCATTGACTGTGATTTGACACGTGACCGGCGGTTTTCACCTATAATCATACTTGTCGATTCAGTAGGGTGGAGGTCAATCAAAATGTATTAGCAATAATAGGACTAGTCCGATCAAAGTGTGTGGCATGTTGTTGTTGTGTCGCACAGTCCCTATTATCACGAAATGGAAACTTAACGTGTGATATTACATTTATTGAGACAAAATGATTATTTAATATGACGCAATGCCTGCAACTGCATGAGCGAAAATACATATATGAAATTAGTTTTTGTCAGCGCGATTCAAACCACGAATGTCATTATCTGGACGCATGGTTCATGAGATACGAGATGTTTTATCTGTGAATATCAGGGAGTGTCCGTCAAATCCGATTGGTCCTTGGGAGCCAAGATCAGGACTATCACATTCATCGAACGAATCGATGTTTTGGAATGATCCCTTCATGGATCTCGAATTGTTCCCATCACAAAATGGAAAGTATCACCGATTTTATTTCTTTCGAGTATTTTGGGCCGTTAGGTAATATCGATAATCTAAGAGAAAACCAAACAACCATGTACCAGAAATGTGAGAAATAAAGTAGATAATTGCCCCACCTTCGGTCTGATCTCGCTTAGTATCCCACCATTGTACCCATCGCGTGCTAGCGTGTCTGTTTATTTACAGACAGAACATTTTACTGGCTTGTTTAAACGGAGCAGTCATGTGCCGTAATGCTTTGGGGAGCTGACACCGTGAAGCAAGTCAATTTGCTCAATTGATGAAATGTGAAGATCCCGGTAAGACGAACGAATGCTAAACGCGCCGATGCTCTGCCGACTCAGACATGGTAGAACCTCGGTCCGTCAATACCCACAGTCGTGGGCAACTTGACAAGTCCAGGTAAATCATAAATCCTCCCAGAAGCTTTACCTGGACTTTTTGGTGATTCGAATGAGTTATTGAGTCGATGCCTCTGTTATACAATCTCGTACATTTCATTGCCCGCGCTTGTTTTGAATTAGCATGTCGGTATCACAAGCCTGCGGTTTTTGTATTGACTTCCGATGTTGATTTCATCCCGACATCAAAGCACTTTGGCTGGCAATGAAATCCAAACCTGTCACATCTCATACCTCGCAGCGGATTGGCATAATCAGCTAGCTCAGCGCGTTCACTGATTGGTTTGATTAAGAGGAAACCCCTTGACCTATTTATATCCAGTATTAGTATAGGTAATTAACCAAGGCAGTGTATCGATCCTAACTGATCGACCGATACACTGCCTGGCTCGCGAGGATGAGTCGTGGGTCGAACTACTCTTTTTCTCTCAAAAATCATCCGATATTTATTTATCACGTCAACTACTATCTTTCCAAAAGGCGAGGGACAAGTATTGAATGACTGCCATTGTGTGAGTGACCGTCTGCATTTATGCACATTCCAAGAATCCAAAATTCCAAGCACATTCAATTCTTGATACTCCCTCGGCATTAACCGCCAGGTCCATCTCCCTTTTCCCGTGAGCTCCCCTTTTTGGGTTCGGAATAAACCCTTTTTTCGATACAAACCTTTTGAAGGCTTCCAGGGACAATTTACATTTCAACACGATAGATATATAATCGGAATATACGAAGCAGACTGGGTACAAAAGTACACTGTAAACGTTTGCTGAGAATTTTGCCGTATACTTTACTGTAAATTAGTGCAGCAATGTTGCCAGTATTACAGTGAAATGTACCGGTACCGGTACAGCAAATATTCCGAAATACACTATTTAATGTAATTTTTACGATAATTTATCAATTCGTAATATTTATAGGCCTTCGAGTGTCTCACAGTGAAAATATAGGAGAAAATTAGTCAAAATATAGGGATTTTCTTATTAAAATATAGGAAATTAAGGTGTGTAAGACAGGTCACTACTACATTGTACATTCCAAACTTGATAGTTTTCTGGCGTTTAATCAAATTATTTTCACTGAATGTGGTCATAGTGGTGGTGATTGAGGAGACCCTTGTGCTGCTTGGTTCAACAAAGAGAGATTTAAATGTTGTATTTCGCATATTTACCGAGTGCAGTGAAGCAAACAGTTTTTTTCTCGGATTAATGAATTTCCCAATGCCAATTTGACTCATTTCAGAGCATTGGTGACAATTTTAACGAGAAAATATTGGAGGTATTGGCCTATATATAGGAAATATATCACGCTCAAAACTAAAGTGTTGAAACTTACTCGTAAAGTGTTGAAATAACCCTTTAAGTGTGTCCACAGGGACTGCTCTTTAAGTGTTGTCCCTGTGGACACACTTAAAGGGTTATTTCAACACTTTACGAGTAAGTTTAAACACTTTAGTTTTAAGCGTGTAGGAGTCGCTTGAAGGTCTGTATTTAAATTAGTATATATTTTACAGCTAGGAAAATAATTTTCCATATAAACAACTTGCTTTGTGGGTGATAAACTTCATACTACATTGCCTTTGTAGTTTACAGTAAATTACTGACTACTTTGATTCTCTGAAACTACAGTAAATTACTGTAAAATTTACTACAAGTTTTCAGTGTAGTGAACAAACGAGAGAGAAGATGAAGATCTTGCAAATGAAAACCGGATTCTTCTACTTAAGGTTACTGCATCGGGTCGAAGCTTCAAAATCTCGATTTATTTTGTGGTCTTATACCAGAGTACACAGTCAAACCTACAAGTTGGGGGAATAAGAAATTATGAAAATTAGTGTATTGTAGTAAAAACAAACATGACTTTCTAAAACTTAAGCCATTCGTGGTGCAGTAGTGCTGATTGGTTTTTGGCCGTTATCTCTGTTTAGTTTTTCGCCAAAAATGTGGGTTTTCCCATTCTGATTTCTCTCTTGTTATTTGATGTACAAACATGAACTTTGGACACAATATTCCAATTATGTAGATCTTCAAAACTTTGCCTCAAATTTGATAAGTTCGGCCCTGTTAATGAATATTTATGATTTAGTGGAGGGGGGTCCAGTTTTTGTAGATTTTTTCGATCTTTCAACTTTGCAAAACGATAAAATAGCTTCTAGGCCCTAACTAAAAAAACTGAGGCAACATATTTTTATTCAAATGGTAAAGTTCATTATTTCAAAAAAGCAAGTTTGTTTGATGAAAACCGAGAGAGTTGGCGTATGCTTTTGAGGACTATAATTTTCTAAATGACATAATTTATCTTTAAATAAATCGATTCTTGTAATCAATTCGAGAAAGTTATTTATTTATCTAAATTCTTTGAATCAAGGGCTTTCAGAAAATGTATAGTTTGTATGGATACATAAAAGCACTGCCCCGTAATTAAGCAAAATTGTGATACGTAAACGTACGCAACTGGGACCCGATACAGTAACCGTGAGCTGATTTATACGAATACCTTCACTCTAAATTTTGTACAATTCCCAATATTGTCTGAATACATTTTATAAGATTGATTTCCATGAGATAAAAAAATTCATGGGACAAAAGTTACAGGTATTGTGGAAATGCATATATATCGACTCAGCTCTTAATGTCATGTTTATCCAATGAAACTGCTTTTGTTATTTTGTTGGTAAGTAAGGTTACTCACGCTGGATCGTAAAAGCACACTGCGAACTCGGTCTTGAGGATGTTCCCTGTTGACTTCTGTAGGGTCGGACAAGTGTGTCGGCCACATCCGAATCTCCTAGTTTCCGCCAACACCAACTACAATAATAGCAATACAGCATAATTTTGCTGTGAAATAAGGATCGAGAAGATGAAAAAGGGCGTAGAGATGAAGTCAGCCCTCGACCATGTCGGCAATGATACGATTTCTGTTGGTTCATACAGTGAGCACTCCAATTTGAGTGTCTAGAGCCCTCTTCCCCCACCAATTTGAGATCTGCTCTGTTACAAGTAGGTACCCCCGCCCCTCCCTTCCCTTCCCGTCCCCGTCGTATAGCTGAAAAAAAGTTGAAAGCGACATTAAACCCTATTCACACACTCACTCACTCCAATTTGAGTCTTTAGAGCCATCTTCCCCCACCAATACACCAAGACTAAAAAGCAGGGTGAGTGAGTGAGTATGATTTAACGTCGCTTTCAACACTATTTCAGTCATATCACGACGTTGATTCCTATTCCTTTTCACACCCGGAAACCACACAGGTAGGGTCCTATTCCTTTTAACACCCGAGACCCCACGAGTAGGGTCCTATTCCTTTTCACACCCGGGATCCACACGGGTGCCCCAGTTAGTCACCGCTTACTACAAGCTCTCTGAGGATCCGAGACCTATTCTTACCATGACCTGGAGTGTGCACGACACCCCAGGCCGTGTTAGTACACCTGTCTGGCAAACCGTGTTGGCGTTCAACAAAACAAGCCTTGAAAATTCCCCGCCACAGGGAGAAACATGAATTGCAGGCAAGCACCTAAAAGGTGTGTGGACCCCTCAGCCTGTTTTTATTAGTCAAGTAGGATCAGGGCTGCATGTAGAACCAATGTAGTTACGGAAAACTTATGGGCGCCCAAAACTCAAATGAAACAAAAAACGAAAGTAGTGTTGTTGTTGTTCACTTCGAAAGGATTTCTGAAGAAAATACTCCTAGAAAAAGCTTCTGGGAGCCTCAATATCGATCCGATTGCATAGCTGGGTATTGAATTTCATGTTAATAAACGTCTGTTTTGTGACTGATCACAGGCTCTTTGCGCCGAAATTCACTAAAAAAAATTGGACCCTCAATAATGAATTACGAAAAGGAACTGGGAGTTTGGGATCGGAACCTGCAAAAAATCCCTGGATACAGCCTTGCGGATACAGTTTGTGTGATTTCTGTACCGTATATAATAGACTTCGTTTTCACGTGAGTGGTGTGCTGGGATTACAGCATGCAAGAAAGTGTAGCTTTATCAGTGGCAATTTATGCATTGCACAAGTGTGATAACAAGTAAACACACTGATTGACACAGGCCCACCCTTATCATTATTGTTGGGGGGGGGGGGGCATAAGCTCCAGGTATGCAAACTGGTTCAAAATTGCGCAGTCATGCTAAAAATGGGCTCTCCTAATCACTCATTTTAAATAATTTCCAAGGTACAGTAACATGCAAAAGTTTTAGGATAAATCATATGATGTATAATAGAATGATTTAACAGCAAAATTGAAGAAAAATGTTGTCCTTCATTTAAGGCGACGCAAAATTCAAACTAACAGGGGTTCGATACAGTTATTTCATATTATACATCTGGAATAAAGATGGTTTGTGCAAAAGCTTTCGGATAAATCGATGTAGCAAAATTGAAGAATAATCTTGTCCTTCATTTAAGGCGACGCGAAATTCAAACCTAACAGGGGTTCATTACTGCGGGACCCCCCCGCCAGTTATTTCCTCTTGTACTTCTGAAATACAATAATGTCACCAACTTGTTAGTTATTACTATAAAGGAATAAATTTTAGGTGATTCGCATGTGTGTGTGAAAAAACAATGTACACTGCATCTCATACATATCACATGAAGCTGAGAAGCTGTGGAAAGGAAAAAGTCCAATAACATTTAGTGCTCCAGGGGTGGGGAAATCCTCCCGAGGGTAGTGCATAGGTTGAACAAGTGTAGCATCATGTAAGCTCCCAGATAAATGGGAATTGAGGGGGTCCATCCAATGATAATCTTGATCTTGAATGGACCAGGCTTTCTTGTATCAGGGAACCTTCAAAAGTCACAATGAAACATGCAACCAAGGGTTCCCGATGGACAGTGCAAAAGCTAAGCCATCAATAAATAATAATACAAAAAATAATTAAAAATCATGAAATCACCATAGCCATCTGAAAATCTAATCATTTCATCAGTCAACATTCAGGAAGCTCTCATCAAAGTTTGGTCAGGCCCGACTTGACAGATCTGCAGATATTCAGCGGACAAGAACATGTTGATGGGCATAGATAACAGTGCAAAAGCTGAATCATCAATAAATAATAAAAAAATTAATTAAAAATCATGAAATCATCATAGCCATCTGAAAATCTAATCATTTCATCAGTCAACATTCAGGGAGCTCTCACCAAAGTTTGGTCAGGCCCAACTTCATAGATCTGCAGATATTCAGCGGACAAGAACATGTTGACGGACGGACGCTAGGACGGACGGACGGGCTGAGGGGTAAAAAGGGACGACGTGTAGCGTTAAATGCCGAACTAATGATTGACTCATTTGATGCAAATGGATGAGCATCGAGGGCGTCTGACGGAGTAAACGCCTCAACATGGTAAATGTAAAATACCCAGAAATAATAACCTGAAATGCCATACTTACCTGCTTGTATATCACAGTTCCCTGAGGAACATGTGTTATCACTGAAGGAATAATGATCCCCGCTTGCATACCACTCATTGAACAAACTGGTCAAGTCCAAGGCTACAAAGATATACCAAACAGACAATCTGAGGAATTAAGAACAAGGCTAGCAATGTGTCACTTTGCAGAGTCCAGTTCCCAACTTAAAGGAGAACTTACTTTATTTTATATAGGTTCCTATTACAATGGTTAGATTCCTAAAGAAATATAACCAACTATTTTACTGTCGTTGAGGGCGATAACCCATTAGATTTATTACAATTTGTCAATGTTCGGCTTTGAGGTTGACGTGGGCGCCGCCATGTTGCCTGTAGGATGACGTGACTGATGAAGTCAGTACTAGTTTTTCAACTGAGAATTTCCGATTCAATTTGGACAAATTTGAAGCTGGACGGTAAAATGAAAGAGCATTCTCTGCAATTGTGCAGTGATTTGAGTTGAACGACGATGCTTTTTAATTCGTAAACATTTTAATGATTACACTTGAATTACTAAAATCAACTGGAAGGTCAGTGAATTTACTGGGTTCCTTCTCGTGTGAATTATCGGCATGACCAAAACCATTAACCTTGAATCTCCATGACGCTGTGACGTTTTAAAATGAGTATACACTCACTTCCGCTCATCTAAAAACGCCACGCATTGGTGCAATGTGGATGCCGTGACGAGTAACAAAGTATTCAATATTTCATTCATTTCGCATTCTTTCAACATAACTTTTATGTAATAAGTCTTGGAATACAATTGCTCATAAACTTGAAAATATAAGGTAAGTATACTGCTTTAATTTTTAAGCAATGACAGTAATGGTGTTATATCTTCTGTTCAAAGTGTCATATTTGAGCTATGTAGAAAATCATGATGAAATGTACATAAAAAAGCTAAAAACAGACGAATGGTCTTTGGACAGACAGTAAGCGTTCACACAAAATAAAACTTAAATAGTTCTTTTGTGCGTAAGACAACTAGTACATATGCAGAAAATCTCTTTTGGCGTGGCGTAAACGTACGTAAAAGCGGAGACAGTGAGGGGGAATTGGGTTAGGGTGTAACCTTTGACTTTAGATTTTGCCTTGGACCTTAAAGTTGACTGTGACATCGTCAGTAGTAGATCAACCGCAGATGTGGTTTGATCAAGGATCAAGAGTCAAATCAAGTGACGAAATCACGGTCCATTATTTTTGAGTGTGACTATAATTATTAGGACTCGTATTCCAAATGTTATTTCAAAAACGGTATGTTGATAGAAAGCGAAATAGAAGAAATACTGAAATTTGTGTTGCTCGTCACGGCGTGCACTGACATTGAGTGACATTTTTAGATGAACGAGAGTGAATACTCATCTAAAAACGTTATAACGCCATCATCGCCATGGAAATTCAAGGTTGATCGTATTAATCGTGCCGGTAAGTCACGCGAGAAGAAAACAGTCAATCTGTTAACGTTTTAGTCGATTTTAGTAGTTCAAGGGTAATCTTGAAAATGTTTACGAATCACAGTACACATGACGAGGACGCTGCTCAATTTCACTTGGGCAATTCTCAGCTGAAAAAATTGCAAATTCAGTTGGAGCATATAATCTAAAACACTTTCAATTGAGAAATTATCCCCGTGGTCTGCCGCGACAGTTTTGTCCTCGATTTGAAACTCGAACCCAGAGTAGTTCAAATGTCCGTAGTTGGAAAGTTCCTAGATCAAGCGTTAGCAGTGACGTTGTCCTGTTCTGGCGTCATCAGTCCCGGCTTCCCACGGGCAACATGGCGACGGACACGTCGACTTCACAAATTGTAATGAAATAACTTCACCTGTAGGGGGGGGGCAGGTAGGGTTAAGGGGCTAAGACGGTGTTCACCACGTTAGTTCAAACGGTCGGTGCTCAGAGTACCGATCGTTGCTGTCTGACGCTTGAAATCACGGTCAATCAGTGTAAAAGAAGGACATAAAAGGGCTGACGTCATGGCAGATTCCACTTTCAAGCGATCGGTGTTCGGAGTGTACTAAACAATATATTTTATAGATTTTCATTGTTAAAAGTCCACGGTAAATAATGTGCAGTTTATTTGTAAATCCTGTCTTTTTAAGCTCTTCTGACTGTGTCTGACATGTGGACTTAGTTTGCGGACTTACACCAGCCGAAGCGCGATGGCGTAGTAATGTTCCATCAAAGCGGTCCCAAATGGTAGTGTCGATTGCTTTGTAGTAGTACGGGTGTTCGCAAGCATTATTGCTTTTCAATGTATTAGTGTCCATTGCATAGAACATCACGTGATTGTTTAGAATTCATTAGAAATATGCTGCGACACCAGAATATACTTGGATAGAAAGAGCCAACCAACTTGCAACAGGCAAGTAATAAACCAGAGGTGGCGCTTTGGCCCTTGAGTTACAGCTGGCTAGAAATGTGTAGTCACTGTATTTTTGATCATCTGATAGGACTTCGTGAGATATCCACGAGAAAAATAAGCTCATCTGATGTGTCATGCTAAAATAAAGGAAGCTGTGTCTCATTGGAGACATCATACCTCAAGGTACCTGTATAGCGAATGTGGAAAGAATCGGGTGATTCGTTTTCGATTTATTTGAAAAATCCGAAATGTTGACAGGAAGTTAGAAATTGCAATCAGACCCTTGGCATTGTAATGATTTCATCAGACATTTTTTGAAGGGGTGAATGACCATGAACAACTTTCTGGCCAAGAACAGTTCTTTATTCACATAGTTATCATAAGAATTCAATTTGAATGCATTTGTACATTACCACACAACAATGCTGTGTATCAAATTAGAAGTGTCTATAGCTGTAGCGGTTCGGCTTCTAGAGCATTAAAATAGTTATGTTGCCATGGAAACCATAGAAATCATCGAAATGTACCCAATTCAAACAGATGTGGCCTTTAACACACAAATGCTGTATACTAAATTTAATGTTTGAGCTGCAACAGTTTTTCTTCCAGAGTGTTAATGTCATTATATGGATATTTTTCATTTGATTGCCATGGAAACCACAAAAAGCTTTCAAAATCCCACTCAATGACTCAAATTTCGTGGGCTGATATTTAAGGCTAATTCGAAGTGTGAATGGAGAAGTCGGCTTGTCTATGAAGATGTCAGGTCCTCTGCAGTCCTTCTGTGGATGACCTGCAGGGTATTGGGTACAACTTTGATATAACCACGGATGGTCAATGGCGATCCATGGAAAGTGGCTGTACTCCACTTTCGCCTGCTTCTGTCGGTGTTTTTTGTTTTTTAAATTTATCAAGCAGGTTCATGTTGCTAAGTAAAATCCAAAAGTTCAAGTTCAAAAGGATATCTCCATGGATTTCTGTATACAAGGGAGACAACCTACTAGGTAAAACCCCTAAAATTACAAGCGTCTGGTCGGTCATTCATAATTCAGCCGTCGTCCATTAAAGAATATCCGAGTCCATAATCAAACGACCTATTCCATATTCTATATAACAGCATTAGCACCAAATTCAAAAAGACAATCACAGTATACAAAAACATGGGCTAGTTTCCTGCAGGAGAGAAGCGGTTAACAGGTTTCCGGCAAGACATCATGATGTCTCGAAAATATCAAATCCGTATCGCTGGTCAGTATTCTTAATCCATATAATATGCACACCATAAGGATCTTGAAGTACATGGGTTCATACGGCCCTTAGCTCCGGGTTGAGCGGAATTAGACACAAGTTATGAAACGTAACGCCATAGATCTTGCACGCTACGCTCGTATTTTGTTATCAGCATGCGATATGTATCGCCAAATTTGAGTGGAGTATTGTCCAAATATCACCAGCGGACACTGATAAATGAGTTGAATAGTCCCAGTGATGTTTTCGAATCTATACCAGTGACGTCTTGACTAGACACATGATCAAGTCAGATCATAATGGCCTCGTAATGGATTTGAGGGATAACTGCCACCGGAGATCTCCGAGAAGTTGCGATTGAAATGACACGTCTCGAAGCACTTTTTAAATGTGGCGAAGGTAATTCGTTGTAAAAGAAAGGCCAGGAAGTAGAGAAACTCTAGTGATTGATATATGCCTGTCTCGGTCTATATTAACTACTAGACTGATCAACCTTTAAGCCTTGGCGCAAGTCTAACCGATTAAAGCAAGCTTCAGTGCAGCAAGAGACAGATTCCAGTTTGTAAGAATTTGATTGGCCAATTCAAATTTTTCAAGCTGTTTCATTGGCTTGTGCGGAAATTGGAAGAGGAGCATTCGACCAATCACAAGGTTTCTATGTCTCTTTAGAGATCCAGTTGAATGAAGGTAGCAAAAACTCACGTTGACATGCCCCACACGATGACTCACAGTCGACGACCATAAATGTCTCAGTGCTGGTGTTGGTACAGTCCCCTCGTGCAACCCTGGTGGCGCAGTCGCTTTCTTTATCTTCACAATACATGATCACTTTCGTTGCCGAGTCTATAAAAGACAAATGTAAGTAAAGATGAAGCAGTGTGATCTGTGATTCCTTTGCCGTTGGTATGCCTGTTTATATCAAATAAAATCCCTTTGCAAGAATAATTTGAATTCTTTTCTTTTTGTGTATGTGAAAGAGGATCATTTTAAAAAAATACGTTCCTTGCACATGTATCATCAGACGATATATTCCCAACTATTCAATATCTTATTATTTTGTTTCTCCGAAGAGTGGTGCGATGAGACGGATTTTTGCTTTCATTTTGTGTATTTTTTTTCTTTTCTTTTTTTTCGTGAAATATCATATTTGCTGATCACTGTATCATGCTCAGGAATACAGCGAGCTCATTGTCGGCCCAGAGCACCCCATGAACGATTGTTTGTATCATTCAGTCCGGTACTTACGTCCTATAATTTGCCCATAGGTTACAGTGTTGCTCTTCTGATAATCACAGGTCTGGGCTAAATCAAAGGCGTCGCTTGAAAGGGTATCGTCCCAGATCTGGAGGAATAAACACAATATGGATGATTTCGGTTAAAATGATCAGACTGTATTACTAATTTGAATTATTGTCGCATCCATTCTAGATTTTTAATCAGTTTATAAAACAGAGAAAGTATAACGCACAATGTTAATAAAAATATTTTTTTTAAAAACTGTAAAGTTACCGTTACACAGAGTGTCTGTTGTGAAGCTCGTCACATTGAGTGTAATCTGGGGGGCGATTAACTACTTCAAGGCGCCACCGGTGGCCTTCAGCAGGTTAGGGTCAACCCATATACCTTCCCATGCAAGCGTTTTTTAACGAATACTTCATAATTCCGGAAGTGAACTGAATCTTTTTAATGAAAAATTATCCGTATAATGCCGCATCAAATCACGAGATTGTTAGAATTCTGTAATATGCAAAACATTCCCTGAAATTTCACTCTTAGTTAAAGAATAACTAGTCTATGCGTGGATTCTGGCAAAACTTATGTATTTATTTCCATTTTCTCACTTGGAATGCTTGCACCTACTGAACAAACTATGCGTTTAAGAATTTCATCAGCGTTAAAATTGTTTTGTAGGAGTTATACACAAAATCGTGTTTTCTGTCGAATTGTGAGATTTTTAAATTAACGAAATCTGACGATCTTGAAATGAAGTTTCAATATTTGACGCATCTTTTCATCTTACTGATGAATTATTGGTATAGCAAGTTTTCAAAGGAAGTACACCGGGAAAAACTAGCGCGTTTGAGGGTTTTTTTTGTTGAAATAAATTAATTTATGCGAAACCCTCAAGGTGTACTCCTCAATGTTTTTTCAGAGATGCAAATAGATATTAGTGTAGCCCGTTCCTTCTCATTCACCAAACGCTATATAGACGATCTTCTCGCTGTGGATAATCGCTATATAAATGAGGCAGTGAAGGATATATATCCACCTTCACTGGATTTGAAGGAAACTACAGATAGCCCTACAGGCACATCATATTTAGATCTATATCTCTATAAAAATGAAGCGGGCATTCTCTCTCGTCGACTTTTAACAGGGTTCGCACAGCTGGGAAAGATCAAAATTCCAGGACATTTCCAGGACAAAATTGCTGTTTTCCAGGACAAAGTGTCTCCAGTTATTTTCAGTCAAATGTATTTTCTCTCAACGCAATGTATAGAGGTTATCTACCCTTGATTATCTCCCCTGTTGTCACCAGGAAGTATGAAATACACGTGGAATATGGCTCCGTTTTCGGCTTGGAATATTTGTCACTAAAACGAACAACTCATTCAGAGATAGAGATTCTAATCTGAAGGACAACGGATGGGTAAATAATCATACAAATTAAATCTTACAACGATATTATGCCTGAATCGGCCGTGGAAGAGCCAAAGAAAGATGTGATAGTCCGATTAATCCGCATATTTTATCGCTCACGCTGATAGCAGGATTCATGCTTTGCACCTTTCGCGTGACTCAGATTAATGATCGGAGGTTTCCGTGAATATTCGTCACCATGGGAGCTCAGTGACGGATGTCTCAATTCGATATTTGATTGGCCGAGAAGTTTACTATATTTACTACGAAAGTTTATGAATGAATTGGCGCGTCAGTGAACTGGGGAATCCCCCGACAGCGATGACCGATCGTTGGAGTGAGCATTTGCCGACGGATGATTCGCAGCACAGTAATTCTATTGATTTTCCAGGACTTTCAAGGACACATACTATTTTTCCAGGACTTTCCAGTACTGGAAAGCATACTTTTATTTTTCCAGGACATTTAAGGACATTCCAGGACTGTGCGAACCTTGCTTTATGACAAAAGAGATGATTACAATTTCGACATCGTAAACTATCCCTTTCTGGACAGTAATATTCCAGTGGGACCTGCATATGGCGTATACATATCTCGCTTAGTAGCATTTGCTAGATCCTGTGTTAAATGTGACGATTTTAATCAACGTCACAAAACATTGGTGCAGAAACTTAAAAACAGGGCTATTCCACCAAGCGCCTACACTCAAAGTTTCTCAAATTTGGCGATACATATCGCATGCTGATAGCAAAATACGAACGTAGCGTGCAATGATCTATGGTGCTACGTTTCGTAACTTGTGTCTAATTCCGCTTACCCCGGGGCTAGGGGCCGTATGAACCCATGTACTTCAAGATCCTCATGGTACTCATATGAACAGTCACAATCAAAGCGTGACTGAGATACATCATCTTTAGATGACGACTTTACAACGAATATTATGGATTAAGAATACTGATCAGCGATACGGATTTGATATTTTTGGAACATCATGATGTCTTGCCGGCATCATTGAAAACTGTTGACCGCTTCTCTCTTGCAGGAAACAAGCCTATGTTTATGTATACTATCATTGTCTTTTTGAATTTGGTGCTAATACTGTTATATGGAAAATGGAATAGGTCTTTGGATTATGGACGCGGATATTCTCTAATGGACGACGGCTGGATTATGAATGACGGACTAGACGCTTGTAATTCCAGCTATCAGTTTATCATTGAAATTGCATTCGATCCTGGTAATATCAGATATTGATATACCGAACTGTGACGGTTGGTCCTGACCTGTTTAGCGCGTGGTCAAATAAGTTATGTCCCTTGAGTCGTAGTTTTGCTTGGACTGGCGTTCTATCAGAAGTTCATCAAATTAAAAGTGTCCAACGACCACTTAGACTATAGGTAGACTGCCATGTCGACCGCCAGCCTTCATATAACGCTGTATACGTATACGATACGATACAATACTGCGCATTACCAACTCCAAAATTTTCACTTTGCGCCGATCGGCTTGCAGTGGTAGTAAGACGGCAATTATCGGCTGTTGAATTACATTCGACGAATTAATCATAAAAGAAATAATATTAACTGTGTAAACCACGACCGGGTGATACAATCCTGCCGGTTTACGATATGAAAGTAGTTGGATCACTCCACGGCACGTCTGCGAGTAAGTGAGTGAATATGATTTAACGTCGCTTTCAACACTATTTCAGTCATAGTAAGTGAGTGAGTGAATATGATTTAACGTCGCTTTCAACTATATTTCAGTCATATCACGACGTTTGGTTCGAACTTCCTGTTCCTTTTCACACCGGGGAATCCCACGTCTGCGAACGTGGGGTTCCCACGTTCGAGAAATGGCTCGAGAAAACACCTGTTACAGATCCAATTTCAAGATGACTGCTTCCATGATAACTGAATTCAGATACCCAGGCCTGCAAGTGGCTAACAGTGAAAATACAAGAGAAAATATAGGAGGAAATTTGCCAAAATATAGGAGAAATATAGAAATTTTCTTTATAAAATATAGGAAAATATATTAAATAAAGAAGTGTAAGAGTACATTGTTTGTTCCAAAGTTGGTAGTTTTCTGGTGTTATTATTTCCACTGCATACAGTCATAGTGGTGATGATTGAGGAGACCCGTTCAGCTGCTTGGTTCAACAAAGAGAGATGTAAATATTTTCATATTTTTTGTTTCTGCAATGTATTTCCTCATGCCAATTTGACTCATTTCAGAGCATTGGTCAAAGTGTTCATGAGAAAAAGTCTAAATATAGGAAATATAGAAGGTTTTGAGTAAAATATAGGAATATATAGGAATGACTCAAACATATAGGAAAATATAGGAAATTAGGAGGCACTTGCAGGCCTGGATATCCAGCGGCGCTGCGCCACCGGAAATAAAAATGTTTGACAACGACCCCCTCCAAAAATATAATCACTATAGCTGTGGGAGACCATGCTTTTTAGCCGAACACGTAGGTGGGTACATAAGCCATCTGTAAAAGTCGGCCGCCTGGGTGGTACCGTAAATCAATAAGGGGAAATATTTGTTAATTATTATTGTTACCGTACCAGTGTTCATAACTACTAATCAGCAAATAATTTTTCACTTGGAAGTACAAATAAATCAACCCAACATCGCCACGAGGAGTTAAAATAGGCGAGCCGCGATTTTGATGATTTTCAATGAAAAGCAGTTCAGATTCCAGCAGTACCGTGTCTCTCAGAAAACTCCCATGATTCATTGTGCCACCTTCGGCGATTTGACTAGTTATGCTGGAGTTGCATTCGCGGCTGTTTGGGCCGTTTCCTGACATTCCAAAATTGTCTCCCCTGACAATTCGCCATTTCCTGCTATAGGGGGGCAATGTTTTCAACTGCGCTTGTATATGTCGTCGATGACACTGAATACATCGTTGGACACTTCTAGTTTGATACACTTCTGGTTATACATAAAAGGGATACTAGCAATATATATCTTATGATAGATCGAAATGGTCGTAAATGGTAAGAACGACTGTAATTTATATACATATAGTATTATAGATAAAAAAGAAATAATATAATGTATTAACTGTATATTTTCTGTTATATAATTATTACGTGGCTTGTCTTGATATAAACTGTACGGCGTTATGGTAATCTTTATCATCGCTCTGGTCATGACAATACAGGTGTTGTTGTTGTTGTTGTGACTTCGTTGTGGTTTTCATCCAGTTGTGACAATTAAACGATGCTTTGCTGACACATCATTCGTCATGGATACAAGGCAAGATCAAACTATCACAAGCATACTCACCAGGATCGGCATATTCGTTGCTGTTGGAGAGACTGCGCGTCTAAATCCATTGTGTAAATCAGTTATGGTCGTCATGTCATTGACGGCATCGACTCCTACATTTATCACTCGATTTCGACAAAACAAGTGAATGTAAACAATCGACAGTGAAATCAATCGCACCGACAGCATCTCCGAAAGACTGTTTCATACACAGAAATAACTCTTCCCTTGTGAATTCAGTGCAAAGTTAATAGCGCAAATCGTAGCAGACGACGGTGAGCATTGAAGCTCTTCGGTTTAAATTTTAGCCGCCCAAATAATACCCTAGGGCATTTCAGATTGAAATGATGGTGAACTAAAACTAGACTGGAATAAACTTCTTTGAGACATACTCGAAAGGGGAAATTATATAAATGGAATTCTGGTTGGTCATGTTCCGTGTATTCACTCCGTCAGGCTGGATTGATTGTTTGATCTTTACGGTCAATTGTTTCTGACTTACACACGCGTTTCCTGAACCTGAAACCATTATAATGGCCCGACATTGATAAACATACCGGGCACCGGTAGATGTCATCTATTGACAAACGTTTTTTTCGCCGCCAATGTAGAAGCGTGTGTGTGTGGACAAACGCCTGTGTATGATTTTGATATGAATAAATAGAAACTCTTTCAGAAAATGTAAAAGAAATCCAAGATGGTCACTTGATAAGGTCACAGGTCCCCCTCCCCCCTCCCCCATCCCCCCCCCCCCCCACGTTCAGGATTGTACAGGTCGCAGAAAGCCCAGGACAGGCAGGATTAATTGGCGACGGGGCCTGAGCAGCACTAATGAATGACGACGAGCTTTGTGTGTAGATTTCAGGTCATCGTCAATGAATCGTGACAGTCATCACATGTGATGATGATTGGTCATCACATATGATGATGATGATGGAATATGGCTCCATCTGCCAGCTTTCCATCTTGCAAAATTGAAAGTAGAATGATGGAAAGCTCTACATCGCTCCCGCATTCCAGTTTTCCAACAGTTAACACAGAAAGTATTCGAGCTTTCCAGTTCACAAAATTGAAAGTATACGGAACGCTCGACACCGCCCTTGTATCCCAGCTTTCCAAAATGAGTTGATGACATCAAGGAATACAGAAGCTACACTTCGATAATTTTGTTCTGGTTCTCTCAATATCAGTATATGAATTTTAGGAGACGTGGTTTTTGGTTGGGTCTGGTACGGTAGAAGGGTTTTCTGGGAGAAGATGGTTAATTTCAATGAGATGTGCCTATCTTGCAGATTTGGAGAAATGGGGTTAATTTTAACGAAATATCGCTCTTGTATTCCTATATGTCACGAATTCCTTTCGGAAAGTTCGAATACCGGAGCGGTGTCGATATTTCCATCTTTTTACTTGTACTTTCAATTTTGCAAGATGGAAAGCTCGAATATACGGGAGCGATGTAGAGCTTCCCAAATTCCTACTTTCAACTTTGCCAGATGGAAAGCTCGAATACGGAAGCGATGTAGAGCTTTCCATCTTCCTGCTTTCAACTTTTGCGGGATGGGAAGCTCGAATACGGGAGCGATGTAGAGCTTAATTCCCATCTTCCTACTTTAAACTTTGCGAGATGGAAAGCTCGAATTCGGGAGCGATGTAGAGCTTTCCATCTTCCTATACTTTCAATTTTGCGAGATGGATAGCTCGGATAGGGGAGCGACGTAGAGCTTTTCATCTTCCTACTTTCAACTTTGCGAGATGAAAAGCTCGAATACGGGAGCGATGTAGCGCTTTCCATGTTTCCGCTTTCAACTATGCGTGATGGAAAGCTAGAATACGGGAGTGACGTAAAGCTTTCCATCTTCCGGCTTTCAACTTTGAGAGATGGAAAGCTAGAATACGGGAGTGACGTAGAGCTTTCCATCTCCCTGCTTTCAACTTTGCGAGATGGAAAGCTAGAATACGAGAGTGACGTAGAGCTTTCCATCTTCCTGCTTTCAACTCTGAGAGATGGAAAGCTAGAATACGGGAGTGACGTAGAGCTTTCCATCTCCCTGCTTTCAACTTTGCGAGATGAAAAGCTCGAATACGGGA
The DNA here is from genome assembly GCA_036873755.1 of Hanleya hanleyi. Taxonomy (NCBI): domain Eukaryota; kingdom Metazoa; phylum Mollusca; class Polyplacophora; order Lepidopleurida; family Hanleyidae; genus Hanleya; species Hanleya hanleyi. The sequence goes on from JAVTVY010020421.1 coordinate 20,611, forward strand.
GCGATATAGCGCTTTCCATCTTTCTGCTTTCAACTTTGCGAGATGAAAAGCTAGAATACGGGAGTGACGTAGAGCTTTCCATCTTCCTGCTTTCAACTTTGAGAGATGGAAAGCTAGAATACGGGAATGACGTAGAGCTTTCCATCTTCCTGCTTTAAACTTTGCGAGATGGAAAGCTAGAATACGAGAGTGACGTATAGAGCTTTCCATCTTTCTGCTTTCAACTTTGCGAGATGGAAAGCTAGAATACGGGATTGACGTAGAGCTTTCCATCTTCCTGCTTTCAACTTTGAGAGATGGAAAGCTAGAATACGGGAGTGACGTAGAGCTTTCCATCTTCCTGCTTTTAACTTTGAGAGATGGAAAGCTAGAATACGAGAGTGACGTCGAGCTTTCCATCTTCCTGCTTTCAACTTTGCGAGATGGAACGCTAGAATACGGGATTGACGTAGAGCTTTCCATCTTCCTGCTTTCAACTTTGCGAGATGGAACGCTAGAATATGGGAGTCAAGTAGAGCTTGCCATCTTCCTACTGTCAATCTATGAAATACCTTACACTTTACGTTATTAGATGACGTAGAGTTATACTTTTTTTAGATGAGGAGCGTAATAGCGATCTTTCGGCCGACTTCAACCACCTTGGGATAGGAGAGTCATCATGGACTAAAGTTACTCTCTAAAAAAATTGAGTGAACTGTTCCACTCAAGTTTGAGTGAAATGTACCTGTTCACTCAAACTTGAGTTACTTTTCACTCAACTTGAGTTACTTTTCACTCAATTTGAGTTAAAACCACTCAAGTTCACTCAACTTGAGTGGGATGAATTTCCACTTATGCTTGAGTGAATGTCACTCAAGTTGAGTGCATTTAACTCAAGTTGAGTGAAAAGTAACTCAAATTGAGTAAAACCCTCACTCAAGTTTTGAGTGGGATGAATTTCCACTCTTACTGGAGTGAAATTTCACTCAACTTTTTTTAGAGAGTATATCCTTACTTAACCGATCCTCCATGATGCCAATATGACGTTATGCGCACGGTGAAACGGTGGGTCTCTCGCCTGTCTGTCCATACAGTATACAGAAACATTTATGACTATGCAATGTAGTGAAATCTGTAGAATGTGCCAGTACATGAGAATAATGTAATATCAGAGGGTTGAGACAGAGAAATCAGAGCATCCGAGCTCCCTCTCTAGGGCGTTGCGGTAGTAACCCTATACCACGCAGGCCTAGAGGGGGAGTGGGGGAGGGAGGAGGCATTATGCCCCCCTCCCACAGAACTTTCTACCCTATCTCCGGAACGACAAAAAATTGACAGCTGATACTCCATGATGTTTATCATATTGGAGTCATTTTGAGCCTATTTGCATACCTCCTCCCCCCCGTAAATAATGAGATTATTATTTACTATTTTATCATGCAGTTTTCGCGAAGAACACACATAAATGAAAAACCTGAAAAATTCTGACCGAAAAATCGACAAAAATGCCTTTTTTTGAAAACGACATTACCTTGAGGCCATTTAAGCGGCCATCTTGGATTGTTTACATTTTCTGGTACAGCTTGGTATGGAAAGTTTCAGTAAAAGCGATAAGAAAAATACTTAGGGTGGGGTGGTTTTGGGGAGGGGGGATGAGTGTCGAAATGGCCACCCAACCCCCCCAACCCCCCAACCCCTCCCCAAAGGCCTTGACAGGTCCCAAATCGCCCAGGTCACGGTCAGATAGGGTTAAGCCAGCATAGCTTCAAGGTGTTTACTCATGTAAAGCTCTACATATTTTATCCAAACATACATCTGCAAACATTAAAGACGCAAGACGAACAGATACCACACATAGATAGCGGCATATCTTACTCACACTGTAGGATTGCATATATGGTTTCAGCATGCTTGGTGATACCAACGTTACTCGCTGAAATGGCGTTAGTTCCGGTGATGTCACTTCCGACGATGACCTTACAATGCTGTAACGCATGGGGTCAAGAGTACAATATACAAGCGTCAATATATGTTTCAGAGCTTCGATGTTATCTCATCGAGCATAAATGGAGTTTCATATAGAGTCAATGTAGTGAACATTAACATAGTGCTATAGTGACTATCCAGTGTTACAGAGCGGCTGTGTAATGTTTTATCGCACCAATCCAGTGTTATACAGCATATACAGCATTGGTGTTGGCTGTATAGCGTCTGTGTAATGCTTTATCGCACCAATCCAGTGTTATACAGCACTGGTGTTGGCTGTATAGCGTCTGTGAAGTGTTTCAGAGCGGATCTTGAGTATAGTCAGGGCTGTTAGGGATTTTTTGGTTCACATTCTTCCAAAAGCACCAAATTTGGCCCATATGTCGTCCATACCATACTATTTCGATTTTTGACGGGCGCCAAGACGGGCGCCCCCTAGGCCCGCCATATTCGGCAAAATTCAATATGGTCGCCACCCGGGGTAGAGGTCAATCGTAGTTAAATAACTAAAAGGGCTAGAAATATGAATAATAACACTTTTTAGTGGTTTTGGGGGTCGGAGAATCTGATTGTGATCTTATTTCAACGATTTGAGGTCAAGGTCACCCTTTAGGGTCATCCTAAAGGTCATTTTGGGGACAAATTCGCCATTATCAGTGGTTTGGGGGCAAGATATATAAACTGCTTCATTCTATTGGTTTCCAGGGTTGAGTAACCCGAATCTGGTCTTATTTTGGCGATTCGGGGCAATATTTCATTTGAGAGTCGCGACAGAAGTCATCCGAACCAGAGGTCAATTGTAGGTATAACACCAAAAGAACCACAAATAATACCATAGAGGTTTGTGGCATTCTCCGATTCTGATCTTATTTTGAAGATTTGAGGTCACCCCATTTTGGGGTCAAAGGTCAAAGATCAACAGTTACCACTAAGAACAATCGAACGAAGATTATTCAGGAACACATTATATTAAAATACTTCGGAGATGGCATCTGCTGACAAAATGCTATAACTATGCCGCTACGCCGCTATGTGTATTTAAATGTTCGAAATACAATACAAAGACCGCTTTAGCAACAATATACCAATGATTATTAGTACCTATACCTTCTGGCTTGTGCTCTCAAGAAACTGTGAAGTCGGGTCCCAGCCAGCAAGGCTGTGGAAGAGAGGTAGTGCCAAGGATTTGACGGACCGAGATCCGAACAAATGGTATGGACTGGAATGTCACAATATTTTTTTCCAGTACCGAAGTCCACCAAGAGTTCCGATAGACCGAGGGTCTCCAAAGACCGGACATCGCTGTCCATCGTGCGAACATAGGCTGCTGTATGACCCTCCTCCGTGGCATGTGCTAGATGCAGGAGGACCGTGGTGTCCGCCTCGGAATGGTTGCACGGTTGAAGTATTGTGAGGTCACAACGCCTGTTGAAGAACACAGACTCAAAACGGGTATACACAGAAGGAGCTTTCCGCTCATGTCAGTCTTGGAGATCTGTGTGCTGATGAATGAGAAAGGCTCCTTTTTGTTAACATTTTTTAAGAAGCCGCTGATCCATTCATACTTCGGGATTTTAGGGGTTCAGGAAAAAGTATTGTGGCATTCCAGTCCAAACCATCTGTTCCGATCTTGGTCCGTCAAAGTCCGTAGCACTACCTCTCTTTCACAGCTTATTGGAGTGCAATAGAACGCTTCATCGTACTAATGTACAGCAAGGGATGTGGTGCAGCCGTTGTCAATGAGGCCAAGCATCACCTCTTCACTACTGCAACCAGATCGCTGGAAAACATCCCACCTCCCAAGCCGCGCTTTTGCAGCATGTGAAGCGAGCGCTGCTGCAAGCGAGTTTCTACTGGAGTCGCTTCACTCTAGCAGGAAATCCCTGACTTCAGTGAGTGGAGCTGGCACAAAGATTGTACCAGTACATGGCAACCGCTATGGACCACTCTCAGCGACACTTCTATGGCATATGCCATTCTCATGCACTGCGGCTGACTCAAGGCATGCACGGGAAGGTGCAAATGGAACTGTGCCGATGTCCGATACACGATCCTTTGCAAATGCGAAGGCGGATGCGTTAATAACGAGAGCGATGATGACAAGTATTATATATTGCTTGCATTATAGAGCGCAAGCCAGAAGACATAGGTAGTAACAGTAATGATTGGTATACTGTTGCTTAAGCGGTCTTTGTTTTGTATTTCGAACATTTAAATGCACGTAGCGGCATAGTTATAGCATTTTGTCAGCAGATGTCATCTCCGAAGTATTTTAGCAACATTTGTTCCTGAATAATCTTGTTTCGATTGTTTTTAGTAGCAACTGTTGATCTTTGACCTTTAAATCTCAAATGAGGTGACCATGACCTCAAATCGTCAAAATAAGGTCAGAATCTAATTCTCCGATGCCACAAAGCCCTATAGTATTATTTGTGATTCTAGCCCTTTTGGTGTTTCCTATAATTGACCTCCGGTTGATCTCTGTTTCGAGTGACCTCTGTCGTGAATCTCACATGCAATATTGCCTCAAATGGTCAAAATATGGCCAGATTCGGGTTACTCAACCCCGAAAATCGATAAAATGATTTAGTTTGTATATCGCGACTAAAAACCACTAAAAATGACGAATTTGACCTCAAAATGACCTTTAGGGTGACCTTGACCTCTAACCCGGGTGGCGGCCATAATGAATTTCGCCAATATGGCGGCCCCAGGGGGGCGACTACCTTGGCGCCCGTCAAAAATCGAAAAGGTATTGTATGGGCGACATATGGGCCAAATTTGGTGCTTTTGGAAGAATCTGAACCAAACAGTCCCTTTTATGCCCTAACATCCCGGACTAGTACGCAAATGAAGTTAATACATCATCAGTGTAGTGTTTAGGGAGTCAGTTTAGTATACGCAGCGTGGGGCACAGACAGTCCAGTCGTGTCCACAGATGACGGTGATCTATCACAATCGAAAACATCGAAAACGCCAATTGCACTTAGGCCACTCGGACATCACGAAACAACTGGAGATAAGGAGTATGTGGAAAGGGCGCATTCAATTGGATCTTAAAGGATAACTCGACTGAACATTTTGCTTTATTTATTTTTATTATTATTTGTTTTCGCTCTACTTTTCTTCCTTGCTAATGTATTTGTGAATTGACATGTTTTCCGGGAATTGCGACAATTGTGTCATTAGTAGTTGCTACAGCGCCGCCGAAATTAATCGGCGTTGGAGTTGAGGGTATAGTTCCTAGATTCGGAATGTCAATTTACAAAGACATTTTCAAGTGAGAAATGTAGAGCGAAAAACAAAGAACTAAAATTAAATAAAACAAAACGTTCAGGCGAGTTATCCTTTAAGATCCAATTGAATACGCCCTTTCCACATACTCCTTATCTCCAGCTGTTTCGTGATGCTCGAGTGGCCTTAGACGCCTATCCTAACTGCAATTGACGTTTTCGATGTTGATTGTGATTGTGACAGATCACCGTCGTCATCTGTGGACACGACTGGACTGTCTGTGCTCGACGCTGCGTATACTAAACTGACTCCCTATACACTACACTGATGAGAATATTTCGTGAACGGTCGGAATTTTTTTTTCGGTTCCGTCTATTCTATCTATGGGAACCCTCCGGAAACTAATATTATAGGTTCCGTGAAATAATTGTATGGGAACCTTTTTTTCATGTCACAAAATGTTGTTTAAATTGTTGTTTTCATTTGCCATTTGTCTTTTATAAAATTGTGATCATTGGTCAAGCATGGTGAATTGGCTGCAAGGTATTTGAAGAATTAGAGTATAGTTACTTCACAGAGGTTCGTTAGTGATTCTGTCAACATAGATCAAAATTGAATGTGGGGCCACGAGTCTTGTCGTATAGATTGACAGTGTACCGTGCACACTTTGCAGCGCAGAATACACGCCTTGCCGATCCTCTAAAAATAGGAAAAATCGCCATGTTTCCTTCTCATAGTGCAATGCGAACCACGAGTAAACTTTTGCCTCACGAATGCTGTAAGTATAGGCACGGACTGAAAATTGACGAAAAAAGTTATATTTTACATGATTTCTTCAGACTTCTTTCACTCTAGAACAGCTCAGTGATAATTCAGGTCCCTGTCAGCTTCTGACACGGTCTAGAAACAAACTTATGACGGTGATTTCCCCCGAGGCCCATGTTGAAGACATATCTGAATCTTGCTCCTGAAAAGGGGGCAATAAATCTTCTTTTTTGCCACTTTCAAACGACCGGCAAGTCGTGTATTGAAATGTTCCGATTATTGTCAGTTTATACTGGGTCAAAGTCAACACTGAACGGCCAATTTCTAACTGTTTTTAGGAAACCAGTTCTCCCCTTTCGTTTCGGGGCTTCTGACATTCCCCAGTCAAACACAAAGAGCAACAGAATTGTACTATACATGCGTGTGAAACTTTGACATTTCCCACAACGTTGACTGCACGTTAGTAGTATATATAACGGATTTAAGGCCACATTTTCCAGGGAGGTAACTCTTGGTTCCCGTGGAGCTTTCGCCAGGGGGCGCCACCAGCTCAAGGTGACATGCAGGTATGACGTCACTTCCGGTCTGGGTGAATGGGGCGTGATCTGTGAACATGATAGGACATGTACTGACCTGTCTGTGGGGTTTTTCCACAATGTCGTTCACCTCCGTGTGCCTTCGGTCACCTCCGTGTCTCTTCGGTCACCTTCGTGTCTTTTCGTTCAGGTCCGTGTCTTTTCGATTACCCCTAAATAGGGGTCTGTATTATACAATATACAGGCCTGTATGGGATATGGGGATGGTCATTTTTGAACATGATAGGACATGTACTGACCTGTCTGTGGGGGTTTTCCCGCCAGAATTTCGCTGACGTCTGCTTGGGCTGGGGGTTGTCACGTGCCGAACACATGGCTCCCCGAATTGCAACATTGTTGCACGTTCGCTACAATGTTGCGGCATCGTGAACACCTGGTCTGGTGCATATGTGTCTGCGTGAGTGAGTTCACGTGCCGAACACCTGGCTCCCCGAATTGCAACAATGTTGCACGTTCGCTACAATGTTGCGGCGACCGTGAACATCTGGTCTGGCGTCTGCGTGAGTGAGCTCACGTGCCGAACACCTGGCTCCCTGAGATCAAGGCATGTCCAGACTTGTTCTGGGTTGTACAGTTCTGCCATGCAGAGGACGGGTACTAGGAATGCATATTAAATCTATAGACAAAGTGTATGGAAATAGACGTTTTGGGGTCTAGGTGGGCCACTAGTGGGTCGATGGAGTCGTATGAGGTATCAATGTGAAGCATTCGTGAAGGCGCATCCGACGGGCTGGGTGTGGGGTTGAAATATCGTCATTCTGCGCATGCGCGGTAGACAAAGGGTATGGAAATAGCCGTTTTGGGGTCTAGGTGGGCCACTAATGGACCGATGGGGTCGAGTGAGGTATCAATGTGAAGCCCATGTGAGGGGGCATCCCACGGGGTGGATGTGGGGTCGGAATATCGTCATTCTGCGCATGCGCAATAGACAAAGGGTATGAAAATAGACGTTTTGGGATCTAGGTGAGCCACTAATGAGCCGATGGAGTTGAGTGAGGTATCAATGTGAAGCATATGTGAGGGGGCATCCGATTGGACTAGTGTCTCGGCCGTTGTCAACATTCTGCGCACGCGCAGACAGGGAATTCTGGGAAAAGGGGGTGTGGAATAGGCGTTTTAGGGTTTAGGTGAGCCCCTAATGATCCTATGGTGTCGTAGGAGGTCTTATTTTGAAGCTGTCTGTGTGTGTGTGAATGGGGTGTGACCTGGGAACATGATAGGAATGCATGTACTGACCTGTCTGTGGGGTTTTTCCCGGCCCGGCCCGGCCCGCCCCGGCCGCAGCGCGCGGACGCACGGGTTATCCGGAAGTGCGCGGCATCACCGGAAGTGCGCGGATGAATGTCGGGTCAAAAGGTCAAAGGTCACATCGAGGTCAAAAGGTCAAAGGTCTCCCTTTCGGCAAGGTTCGGCAACAATGTTGCGACATCGATATACAGAGCTTGAACCCAAAAAGGGGATTGTAAATTAACCTGGGAAGGATGGGCAGTTCCATTTGCACCAATCAGCGGTCGAGAAAAAGTGCCAATGAGCGATCGATAAAAGAACCAATGGACGGGTACTAGAATTTCGCTCACGTCTGCGTCTACATCCGGGTACTAGAATGCTTTCGCCTACGCCCGCGCCTACATCCGGGTTCTTGTACACCCGGGTAATGTTTTCTGGACATGGATGGGTTACCTTTGGCTCCATTCTAGGCCACTGATTGGCTAATACGGTGTTCAAAGCCAGTTTCATGTATTATGCTCATATAGAAAACACACAAGACAGGGTTTTTTTTGGTGAGATCTCATTTTGTTTTTTATTCAACAATAACTAACAACAACAACGTGAGAACAACCACGTGACAAGTGAAGCCCAGAACAGGGGGCTTGTACAATGAAAGAACTGAAGCCCAGAACAGGGGGCTTGTAAGCTTAAGCCCAGAACAGGGGGCTTGTACATTGAAAGAACTTAAGCCCAGAACGGGGCTTGTACATTGAAATGATGGGCGGCCCAGTCATATACGAATACATCGCGGTCCTCGGCCTTGGGGTACTCGTCAAACATCTGTACGATGGTAGATAAGGTTCTGCCCCGGCATCGATGGTACAGGTAAAACAAGCAATATTGTCCGCACACGCTACTGGTCAGGCTTTGCAACGTTTCACTGTTCCAACACCACGTCTCTGTGCCTTGATCCATGAAGTCTGTGAAATCGGGATGGAGGGGTGGCAGGCCGTACGGGTCAACGTATTCGCCCTGCTGTTCTGTCAAGTACACGGCCACCCAATGTTCACCGGGCCGATCCATCGGGTCCGTGTTGATAACGTATGCAGCAGGATACATACGGTCTAATGGGAACACATCTCGGGCGAACACCCCTTGAAAGACCATTCGTGTCCCTGGGTCATTCTCCAGCACGGTGGTTATCTGGTCTGTATCCATGTTAGGTGGAAAAGTCACACAGGACGTTGCGCGCCTTGTCCACTTGAATGATGTTGTCAAACTCGTCGTAGCAGATCACATTGACGGTGGTCGCCAGGGCTCGTGCAAAGTGGATTTCCAACCGTAAATTGCCTTGCTTGGCCAGGGCCAGCTGATGGTCGTTCTCTAAGGTGGGGGGCAGATCGAAACAGAACAACGTGTATCCGTTCGCGTAGTCCTCCCGACTGATCATATTCCCTTCGTCCTGGTCGATTTGACCGGTGGCTGCAAACAGGCTCTGATAGGCTCGAATGAAATTCCTGCGCCCAAAGTTCGGTGTTAAGGCCGTGGCTGGGATCTGTTGTCCATCCACATGCAGGGCCACAACATTGATGCCGAAATGTTTAAAGGCAAACGGATTCTCTGGGTAGGCTCCGCTGAAATTGGTATTTTCCACACAGGCCAGGATCAATCGCTTCGGTAGTTCCCCCAGGAACAGGTTTTCTTTGTTGGCGCTCATATTTCCAGCAGGCACAGAGAACACTTTGGTTTGTACACGTCGGATAGGGTACTGGGCTGGGTTTGTTTCCAAGGCTTTGAGGTGTCCCAGTTGAACGGCTGGATTCGGTTTCACTTTTCGGACATACAGGACTGCGTCTTGGATGACAATCTTATAGTTGGCTGCATGTCCGTCTACGTCAGTGGCCATCAAGGCGAAGGTCGGAGGCGCCCGTATCAGTCGGATTTTGATGGGGATCTTGTTCAAGAGGTACCGGTCTTGCATGAAAATGTCTGCGCAGTCGACCCATGAGATCCACCGAGGCGCCGTTGGCGGTGAAAGCCTTCCGCTTGTTATATCCTTCATTGTCCACCGTGCTCATGTGCTCGGCTGTGTCCTGGTAGAATAAAGCGGCTGTCAGCTGAGATTTTTTAGCCTCTCGTCCATACGACAACAGCGTCTCGATGTAGGCTCGATAGGGGTACGTGTTGGTCGAGTCACTGATGAGTTTGTCGCTGAGAAAAAAATCCACCTGTTGAAACATCGAGTGCAGCCAGAGATTCGTCGGGCCCACCGTTGCAGCTTGGATGATTCTGGAGCCATCCCCATTGACCACCTTGGCTTTCACATACAAGTATGTATGGGCTAAATCCACATAGGCCGCATCCGCATTACTGATGGTGAACTCGATGGGCCCTGTTTCGTTGATGCTGGAGAGCGGGAGGTGCTCCACCCATAATCCTTGTTCGGCACTGGTCTATTTGGGCGGTTTGGGCGGCGTGGATCAAGGACATGTTCAAGAAAAGATATCCTGGGTCTTCGATGTGCGTCGTCGCTGGGTCGGTCGTCGACTGGTGCGTGGTCTCGGTGGTGCAGGTCTTTTATTCCCTACGGTGCGTTGTGCTTTGGCCACCAAGACGCCTCCTGCTTCTTTGGCCCGCCGTTTCAAGGCTTCTTTGGGTGCCGTACCCCCAAGACATCACCGGCCACTTACAGTCCACTGCGTACCGCTTGTTTGCCGATTGGTTTCACCCCACGTGTCATCAAGGGCAGGAACGTTTTGACGATGCTCCCGAGTATGTTCCCCAGCCCATGTCCTCGTTGAATGCGTGCACCACTTAAGACGGGAAGGCCACCGCCGGCCTGTTGGGCATAATAGTCCATATAGATGCGTGCATCGCACTCGTAAGGGACCTTCATTATACAAAGTGGGGAGCACGTGCTTGTCGAAAATGAAGTGTCAGCACCACTTTTCCTCGTTCGAATGCCACCGGTCGTCCCGTGTCATCTCTTATATCCACCGTGATAGTGTTGTTGTCGGTTTGTCGTACGGGTAGGTAGAGCATGTGAGTGAAACTGTGGGTGACTTGATCTCCATACGTCTTTTTAATGGGGACCACCCGTAACAGAGGTGTGTTGATATCGCCCACGATGTGGTTGTCGACTACGTCCGAGTAGACGTAGAGTCCGTACATACCCAACTTCATATCCACCGGGATCTGGCCATGGTCCTCGGATGGACCCGTGTTGGTCGCGTGAGCGAGACCCAGCATTTGCTGTAGGATAGGACTCAGTACGACACTCACGTTGGCGGTGAGGAGGATCTCCCAAACTGCATTTACTCTGAAAGATTTATTTAACAATCACAAAAAGTTTCTCAGGGAAAGAGGTATTTGTCTTTCAACCAATCATAACGACATACCAAAACTATACTGGACTCCCAAAATGCATAAATCACCATACAAAGCTAGATTCATAGCTGGTTCTAGAAGCTGCACCACCAAGCTTCTTTCAACCCTATTGACGAGGGCCCTTCAGGAGGTAAAAGCATTTTGGGAAAGGTATTGCGCCATTATTTCTAAGAACTCTGGCGTTGAAGGTATGTGGATATTGAAAAACTCAAAATGTCCTACGGAAGAACTTGATGCTAAAGGTCACATACCGTACAGACATGTATCCACATGGGATTTCTCGACTCTCTATACTACAATCCCTCATCAGGACCGTATAAGTTCATTAATAGTATCTGTGTTCAAGAAAACTGATCGTAGATATATTAATGTCGGAAGCCATAAAGCATTCTTTAGCTCTACTACATACAAGAGATATCATTCATGGGATGTTTCTTTGTTTATAGAGTTGCTTGAATTTCTCATTAAAAATATCTAAGTGAAATTTGGCAACACAATATATCAGCAGCATATAGGTATTCCAATGGGTACTAATTGTGCACCCCTGTTGGCTGACCTGTATCTGTTCTCTTATGAATATGAATATATGCAGGCGCTTTCAAAAACCGATCCATTCAAAGGCCGTTCCTTCTCATTCACCAAACGCTATATAGACGATCTTCTCGCTGTGGATAACCGCTATATAAATGAGGCAGTGAAGGATATATATCCACCTTCACTGGATTTGAAGGAAACTACAGATAGCCCTACAGGCACATCATATTTAGAACTATATCTCTATAAAAATGAAGCGGGCATTCTCTCTCGTCGACTTTATGACAAAGAGATGATTACAATTTCGACATCGTAAACTATCCCTTTCTGGACAGTAATATTCCAGTGGGACCTGCATATGGCGTATACATATCTCGCTTAGTAGCATTTGCTAGATCCTGTGTTAAATGTGACGATTTTAATCAACGTCACGAAACACTGGTGCAGAAACTTAAAAAACAGGGCTATTCCACCAAGCGCCTACACTCAAAGTTTCTCAAATTTGGCGATACATATCGCATGCTGATAGCAAAATACGAACGTAGCGTGCAAGATCTATGGCGCTACGTTTCGTAACTTGTGTCTAATTCCGCTTAACCCGGGGCTAGGGGCCGTATGAACCATGTACTTCAAGATCCTCATGGTACTCATATGAACAGTCACAATCAAAGCGTAACTGAGATACATCATTCTTTAGATGGCGACTTTACAACGAATATTATGGATTAAGAATACTGATCAGCGATACGGATTTGATATTTTTGGAACATCATGATGTCTTGCCGGCATCATTGAAAACTGTTGACCGCTTCTCTCTTGCAGGAAAGAAGCCTATGTTTTTGTATACTATGATTGTCTTTTTGAATTTGGTGCTAATACTGTTATATGGAAATGGAATAGGTCTTTGGATTATGGACGCGGATATTCTCTAATGGACGACGGCTGGATTATGAATGACGGACTAGACGCTTGTAATTGTCGTTGTGTGCGTTGTAATCGAAGTCTACGTGATTCTTGAAGGGAAAGGATTTGATGGGTTTTGAAACATTCGTGACCTCCCGTAGAGCCTTATAATGCAACAGTCTTGTCAGCCCCTGCATGAACCCCTTGGGGGTATCGTATTGGCCTTCGGGGAGGTTGAGTCGAGTGTTTTTGCCTTCGTAGGTCACCTCGTACCACACTTCATTGGCTCGCACGTTGTACCACGAGTAAGGGTATTGGATATCCGCGAGGCCACATTCCCATCGTCCAGGTAAATGCAACGGTTGCGGTAACTGGGTGACGTACTTGGCCAAAGTGTTGTCAGGAAACACATCCAGCGAACTGTTACTGGGTAGGGTGAGGTAAAACATGGCGACTGAGCTGTCCTGCTGCTGCTGTTGGTTTTAATAGGTGTTCCAGGGCTTGGGCGGTTGGCTCCGGCGTCGTGTTCGTCGCGGTGACTTGCTACGTGTCAGGGCTCTGGAGATGTGGGGTGTCCTGATCAAGGATGGTTTTTTAAAGGTCTGAAAAGAAGGTGCCCGTTGTGGTGGTGTTTTGGGGGGTGACTCCGGTTCCCATTCGGCTTCCCAAGAAGGTAGTGGGCCACTCGGCGATTGCTGGGTTCGCTGCATAAAGGCCCAGCGGTGGGGATTCCCCACCAATTCCTGTGGTACATGCATGTCTTTCAAGCCTTGAGCGAAGACCTCCCATCCTCCAGGATCTGTGTGCGACCTGCGTTGACGCATCAGGTCATTCACTAAATCCGTCATGTGGGTCCCGGGGACCACCTGATTCTGTACCAGGAGTTCGCCTTTATCATTCCAAGTCATGTTAGGATTCTGTTTCATCCGTTGTAATACCAGGCCAGCTTGTTTCTTGAGGGTTTTGAGGGTTTTGTATGGGACCATGAGCGCCATGTACCGTTGAAGCGTCTCATTGTACCGTTGTACTTTCTCACTGTCGCTTAACCCCGGTCTCTGTAGGATCTATTGCATCTCTTCATCGAGGGTGTTTATGGTCTTCACCGTAGGTGGAACAGGGTAGGGCGATTGGAGGTTTTGAAGGAACCGTGGTTCGACGAGGACCATTTTTTTCGTGTGGTTCATTGTCGCCCGAAGAGTCCACCCAATACTGGACCCAACACGGAAGCGGCCAACGGTGCTAAGATGGCCCCGAGAAAGCCGCCTTTCTGTAACACCTTTTTCTTTTGTGTTTGAGAGACTCGCTTATGGACTAAGGTTCGGAGACCTGTCTTATGCTTGGTCAACTTGGTCTTCTGAGCCGGAGTCAGTGGAACGTTGCCTTTTAACAGGTTGTACCCGATCTCGCACAGACAGCGTACAAGGTCAGGGTCCGCACCGCGTACAATGGTTCGCACCAACTCGGGTGGGGCCGTCTTCAATACACGGAGCGTCGGAGCGTGCTTCCGTACTCGCGCAGACATCATGTACAACTAATACTAGAACTCACAACTCTGCTCTTTTTATCTACCTCAGAGAACAGAGACAAAGTCAACCATGCTGTGGTATTAATTCTTTTTATTATCCCCATCATCAAACACACACTCCAGCTGGGGGAGCCACTGTGGGTGTGTTTACATTATTTTTGCATGTACACGTGGTGGGCCTCTCCGGGAAAGATGCCGGTCCGTAGTCGAAGGTGGTCGGGGGTGGCTTGCTTGAGGTCGAAGAGCATATACCCGTGCTGAGGGGTTGTCGCATCTTTGAAGGCTTCCAACGCAAACGGTGTGCGACCGGGATACATCTGTCTCGCCAGGTGCAGCAGTTGAGTGGTATCCCTCGGGTTTTTGAAGACCACCAGGTAGTGGGCATTTAAGCTGATGTTCCTATGTTCTTTATTTTTACTGAACAGATTCTGCACAATGTCGATGATGGCTGCCTTTGGTAAAGAGTTGGGTGACCTGCGCATCCGTCTCCGCCATGAGATCATCCAGAACCACCAAGGTGTGGGGTTCCAAATCGGCCAGGTTGGGTAGGCCGTCCACGAACGTGATGTGGGGCATTGCTGCATACGCTGCCTGCCATTCTCCGTAACACCACACGACTCGGGCAATGGGTGGGGTGATCACGCTGTCGGCGTGTTGAAGGAGCTTCCTGACGAAGTGCGTTTTGCCGGAGCTCGTCGGTCCTGCGATGACGCAAGTGAAGGGATGCTGCCACCGAGGGTCCATGGTTCGAGCTGTATGCGCTGTCGTGGTAACCCGCTCTTGTAAATTTGGTACGAGTGAACTGGAGTGGTGGTGGTGGGTACAACGTCGGTCGTGTGGAGCTCGATGTGGCTTTACACGGGGTTTGGTGGTGGTGATGACTGGGCTCGTTTCGATCACGGAGGTGACTGGTGCTATCTGTAGACTGATTTCATTGCCACTCACAGCTGGGGTTCTAAGTTGGTTAAGTAGCGTGCTGACATAGGCTACGTCGTAAAACACACCTCCGTACAACACACTCAGCAGGGTTAGCAATATCACCACAAAGCCCACTTGCGCTTTGCGCGGTTTGGGAGACGCTGTGTTCAGAGGCAGCTGCTGCTTGTCCATAGCACCGTGGTCGAACGTGGAATGAAGGATGACGGTAGTGGTGTCTGGCTTTATAGTCGCTTCACCTGGTTGGCCGCCATCCAGGAATTGAAGGAACTGGGCCAGCCTTGCCATTTGACGAAATGAAACAGTTTACCACGCCGACGTTCCGTTTTCAAAATCTGCTTCACCGTGTAGTAGTCTTGCTGTGTTTTACGACAGGCTGTAATTCCGTCTCGTAAAACGTCCCTAGCAACGGTTGCCCTAGAAGATCTTCCAGTTCATAGACTCGCTGCTGTCGGGGTAGGCGCCGTTTAATCAGGAAGTGCTCATCGCTCCAGTTGGCCAAGTAACTTTTCTCAAATTGACCTTGACTTTACTGATCCGTACAGGGTCCCCGACCTTGTACACCTCCTTCGTCGTTCGCTGCGATTGCCTGGGGTACAAAACACGCCGGACTTGGGCTTCATTGCGTTGGGTCACGGTAATGGGGGCTCTCTGTATACTCCGGTGATAGGCTCGATTGTAACCACTCACAAGTTTCGGGAGAACATCGATGTACCGCCTTGTATTTTTATAGGTGAAATATTTATACATGCGGCCTTTGAATGTCCTGTTGAACCTTTCCAAAACGGAAGCTTTGGTATTCTGGGCTTTCAGAAACTGTTGGAACGGTCTGTTGAGGAATTCCGTGCCTTCGTCGGTTTGCAAATACATGGGTTTGCGCCCGGTCTTGAAGATGTCCTAAAACGCCGCTATGAGATTCGCCCCCGTTTTCGTCCGGATGGATACCACCCACGCATACTTCGACAGGATATCGATGCACGTCAAGATATACCGATTCCCATCGTTGTGTTTGGCAAAGGCGCTCATATCGACCAAATCCGCTTGCCATTGGGCATCTAGTCCTCCCACGATGACCCGGTTCCGTAGAAAATGGCGACGGGCAGCTCGATGTAATTACAAGCGTCTAATCCGTCATCCATAATTCAGCCGTCGTCCATTAGAGAATATCCGCGTCCATAATCCAAAGACCTATTCCATATTCCGTATAACAGTATTAGCACCAAATTCAAAAAGACAATCATAGTATACATAAACATAGGCTTGTTTCCTGCAAGAGAGAAGCGGTCAACAGTTTTCAATGATGCCGGCAAGACATCATGATGTTCCAAAAATATCAAATCCGTATCGCTGATCAGTATTCTTAATCCATAATATTCGTTGTAAAGTCGTCATCTAAAGAATGATGTATCTCAGTCACGCTTTGATTGTGGCTGTATAGGTGTCTTGTTTTCTTAACCAATCTCGGACTTGAGCACGTTGTATCCCCTGGGGTTTGGCCGCTCGATAGAGAGCCGTCAATGCACTATAGGCCACCGGACTGTCGGGACTGTAGTATAAGTTATCCAACACATTCTCACAGCTCTTCATGGTGACAAATGATGATGGACCCTGGCTCTATCGTTTATTTATAACGGGTATATCTTGGGCCAGAGTTTCTTTCTGATTTTCTTCGTTGGCTTCTGCCAGCACATTGTCCATGGTAAATGACCAGTCCAACTCGTCTGATGACCGATCTTCCTCCGTAAGCACTTGATCCACATCTACCACGGCATCTTTCAATGCAGACCATAGATCAGGGTGAAGGGTAAAATGGACTGTACCCCCATCTAGCCGAGCCAATTGAGCAAAGAAGGGGCCGCGTCGGATGTACACATCGTGACACAAGTGGATGAGGTCGCCATCCAGTTCACCAGACAACACCCGTTTGAATTTGGTCCAGCCCTCTCGGGACAGACGAATGCGAGCCGGGCACGGTTGTGTAGGGTCCGCATCACAGATGTCTCCCACCTCCTCCATAATATCGACCGTATCCGCATAAACGTGCAGGAAGACCTCGGGGGTCAAGCTGAGATACGCCCGTATTATATGCTCCGTCATGGTCAGTACGTGAATGGTACAAGATTTGACTGTCTCTCGTATTTATAGGGACAACCCCGTGAGACCAAAGGATCGGGTGGTCATGTCACTGGGCTGACTGAGCCTAGCCGGATAATCAATGACATCATCTTCTGCCTCCGCTTCATTGCTAGACATTTGTTCATTGGGTTCTGCCGCCGCTTCACTCAGCGCACGAGCCCACTCCAACTGAACAGCTGACCGCTCGTCCGGTGTAAACAGCTGGTCCACAATAGGCACCACTTTCTCGAAGGCTGTCCACAAATCGGTGTCTAGGGTGAAGCCTCGCGTAGGGTCTTGGTAACGGCCCAGGCGTGGGAAGAAAGGTCCACGGTGTACGTAGATGGCATTGTCTATGTGGATGAGGTTTCCGTCGAGCTCACCGCTCAACACCCGTTTAAATTTGGTCCAGCCGTCATGGTGTAGCGTAACCGTATTAGATACGGTCTCAGCGGGCGACCAGCAAACATCTCCACGGTCTTCCACGAGGGTGACTTTATCTTCATAGACGTGTAACCTCATCCGGGGTGTAAGGGGAAGGATGGCTCGTAGGACTGGTGACGTGCTTGACCCAATGAGGAACGGTGAATGACACACACTCTGACTGACCCTCGTATATATCGGTTGCACATATGCGCATCTGTGGAGGCTCTGAAGAGCCGTTCTTTTTCTGTCGCTGTCATTGCCCCAGCGTCAGGGTCAATAGGGCAAAGACCATTACTAGGCCAACGAGCCGTCGCTGGTTCCGGCGTGAGCGCTCGTGATCCATAATCCGGGCATCAAGGATGGCTGTCATAGTCCAGTTGTGGTGGGTGATAGCACACCTCTCCATCGTGTGCACTCTGTCGAGGACCGCTTCTGTCAACTCTTTCAGGATCTGCCATCGCCCCTCGTTGTCGTCGCCATCTGCAAATTTGGACCGAACCACTGCTCGGTAACCCGTGAGTGAATTAACCACGGTGGCATGCTGTAAAATGCGCGTCGCATAGGGCTGGATTTCCGTCATGGCTCTGCAACCGTAGAATGAAGTTGTGGGATCCAGAGGGACGTGTTTTATAGACCATGTCACACATGCGCGCCTATACGTAGCTCTACGGGTGTAGTCCGTGATACGTACTATTCTGATGGGTTAGTGCAAAAAGAGAGCAACAACAACAAAGATTACAGCGCCGGAGGCGCTCCTGGATCCCCTGGAAAATCTTCTCCACGTTTCATGGTATAGCTGCGGTGAGGCAGGCTCAGGCAGCTGAGGCTCAGGCAAGTAGCTCCTCTCGAGAGATAGGCTCAGGCTGGTCAGGCAGGCTCAGACTGGTCAGGTCAAGCAGGCCAATGAATGCAGCAATGCCCTAAAAATTCCCACTTTTATACACCTACATAGAAGTACCCGGATGCAGGCGCGGACGTAGGCGAAAACATTCTAGTACCCGGATGTAGGCGCAGACGTGAGCGAAATTCTAGTACCCGTCCATTGGTTCTTTTATCGATCGCTCATTGGCTCTTTTTCTCGACCGCTTGGTGCAAATGGAACTGCCCATCCTTCCCAGGTTAATTTACAATCCCCTTTTTGGGTTCAAGCTCTGTATATCGATGCCGCAACATTGTTGCCGAACCTTGCCGAAAGGGAGACCTTTGACCTTTTGACCTGGATGTGACCTTTGACCTTTTCAATCGACATTCATCCGCGCACTTCCGATGATGCCGCGCACTTCCGGATAACCCGCGCGCGCCCGCGCTGCGGCCGGGGCGGGCCGGGCCGGGAAAACCCCCACAGACAGGTCAGTACATGCATTCCTATCATGTTCCCAGGTCACACACCATTCAAACAGACCCTCATGCATACCCGGATGCAGGCGCAAACGTCAGCGAAATTCTGGCGGGAAAACCCCCACAGACAGGTCAGTACCTGTCCTATCATGTTCCAAGGTCACGCCCCATTCACCCAAACCGGAAGTGACGTCATACCCCTAATTTTAGATGCACCCATCCATGACTGGATGCCCCTTTACGAATGCTTCACTTTGATACCTCACTCGACTTCATCGGACCATAAGTGGCCCACCTAGACCGCAAAAACGTCTATTTCCACACCCGTTTTCCACAATTCCCTATCTGCGCATGCGCAGGATGTGGAAAACGGCCGAGACACTACTCCAGGCGGTTGCTCCCTCACATATGCTTCACAGGGATACCTCACTCGACTCGATCGGCCCATTGGTGGCTCGCCTAGGCCCCAGAACGTCTATTTCCATACACTTTCTCTATTGCGCATGCGCAGAATGACATCAGTTCCACGTCACACCCAGCCCGTTGGATACTCCCTCACGTATGCTTTACATTGATACCTCACTCGATCCAATCGACCCAATAGTGGCCCACCTAAATCCCAACACGTCTATTTCTATACTACGGCCAGACTGCGCATGCGCAGACTATTGACAACGAACGACACACTAGCCCAGACGGATGCTCCCTCACGACAGCTTCAAAAAAAGACCTCATACGACACTATAGGATCATTAGGGGCTCACCTAAACCCTAAAACGTGTATTTGCACACCCCCTTTTCCCAGAATTCCCTGTCTGCGCATGCGCAGAATGTTGACAACGGCCGAGAGACTAGTCCAATCGGATGCCCCCTCACATATGCTTCACATTGATACCTCACTCAACTCCATCGGCTCATTAGTGGCTCACCTAGATCCCAAAACGTCTATTTTCATACCCTTTGTCTATTGCGCATGCGCAGAATGACGATATTCCGACCCCACATCCACCAGTGGGATGCCCCTCACATAGGCTTCACATTGATACCTCACTCGACCCCATCGGTCCATTAGTGGCCCACCTAGACCCCAAAACGGCTATTTCCATACCCTTTGTCTACCGCGCATGCGCAGAATGACGATATTTCAACCCCACACCCAGCCCGTCGGATGCGCCTTCACGAATGCTTCACATTGATACCTCATACGACTCCATCGACCCACTAGTGGCCCACCTAGACCCCAACACGTCTATTTCCATACACTTTGTCTATAGATTTAATATGCATTCCTAGTACCCGTCCTCTGCATGGCAGAACTGTACAACCCAGAACAAGTCTGGACATGCCTTGATCTCGGGGAGCCAGGTGTTCGGCACGTGAGCTCACTCACGCAGACGCCAGACCAGATGTTCACGGTCGCCGCAACATTGTAGCGAACGTGCAACATTGTTGCAATTCGGGGAGCCAGGTGTTCGGCACGTGAACTCACTCACGCAGACACATATGCACCAGACCAGGTGTTCACGATGCCGCAACATTGTAGCGAACGTGCAACAATGTTGCAATTAGGGGAGCCAGGTGTTCGGCACGTGACAACCCCCAGCCCAAGCAGACGTCAGCGAAATTCTGGCGGGAAAACCCCCACAGACAGGTCAGTACATGTCCTATCATGTTCAAAAATGACCATCCCCATACCCCATACAGGCCTGTATATTGTACAATACAGACCCCTATTGTAGGGGTAATCGAAAAGACACGGACCTGACCGAAGAGACACGGACCGGACCGAAAAGACACGGAGGTCACCGAAGAGACACGAAGGTGAACGACATTGTGGAAAAACCCCACAGACAGGTCAGTACATGTCCTATCATGTTCACAGGTCACGCCCCATTCACCCAGACCGGAAGTGACGTCATACCTGCATGTCACCTTGAGCTGGTGGCGCCCCCTGGCGGAAGCTCCACGAGAACCAAGAGTTACCTCCCCGGAAAATGTGGCTTTAAATCCGTTATATATACTACTCACGTTCACCATGTATGCGTCAGACCAGATGATTCCCGGGAGATCATAAACTGATGACGCGCACAAGACAAGCTAGCACTTTCATTGGTTCGCATACGATTGAGGAAATCCCGACCTCGACAGCACAACGTTCCGAACAACAACAACAACAACAACGTTCCCGACCTCAGCGTGAAGGTTTCCCTGATGTTAACGATATAAAACAGAAATTTTATACTCATTGGAATACCTTTTTCGGTCAGTATGAAACAAATATAGCGAGTAAAGAAACTACCATATTAAAGCACACCACGTTTATTCGGAGCGTAATAGTGGGAAACGATAAATCGCTTCCGTGTTTTTTCTTTGACGGAAGCGAGACGGAAACGGAACGATCGTTACCGTGAAATATTCTGGCATTATGATTCCTATTTATTAATGAATAATATTCCCTTATTGTCAGCCCAATTTTAATAAGATCCGTTATATTCTTCACCTGTTTTAGCGCTTTTAACATCTATCTTATTCTAGAGGGAAAACGGGGTCAGTCGTTGAAATAAAGGAAATGGAAGCGCAGTTGTCAACACTGTAACAGGCGAAAAATGAAACGTATCATGTCGACATTCGGCTAGTCATGAAGGGAAAGCAATGCATAATAAATATATGTGAGCTAAATATTGTAGAACGAATATTTTTATAAATATAATTTTGCAGGGATGAGGTGGAGCAAACCCGTCAGCAGTATAGGAAACACCAATCTTTTCTGCGACGGCAGAGGGATAATGCGTAGGAAATGCGGAGGGTGGATGACGTCGCGCCCGGTCGAGGTCAAGATTGAGTCGGATGTCACGTATGCGCAGATTGACGGTACCATAGCTTTACTTTCACGAACCACCCGACCAATCGGATGCTCCTCCACGAGTGCTTCACTATGACACCTCAAGCGACCCATCCGGACCGATAGTGGTCCATAACGACCTCAAAACGTCCACCCCCGGTCTGCCTGTGAACACGCATGCGCGGTCAGAATTTTTCAATCCATAGCCACGAGACCCCTCCCATCGTCTCCTACAGGGTGAGACAGAGAAAACAAGAACCCACACCCCATAGCAAAATCCACAAAAAAACCCACCCCGAATACTCCTACCCCAAACATGCATTCTTGGAGATGTCAATATGAACTGTAAGGGAGGCCTATTAATCACATGCACATGGAGATAACTGAAAGGCTAATTCGTACCTATTCAGGGCTAGACGCTAGAACCTGGAATGGCAATGATGATAGACTCGTATTCATAAGATGGTACAGCACATACAGGTTATGTTTATTGAATATTTCACCCAAGTAGGTTTATTAGGGTATTTTCAATCTTGCCTGGGATGGTCTGACTGGTGGTGCAGTGAATAACGTGCACGCCTTTGGAGCGTACATTGCGGATTCGGCTCCCATTAGGGCCAGGGGGGTTTCCCTTGTCTCGCTGTATGGCTATGCATGGAGATTATAATATAACCTAGAAGCAAAACCCTCGATGAGATGACCGATCATTGCCGAAGATTCCCGCCCATTTGTCGAAGATCACCGGACATTCTCGAAGATTCAGGGACTACTATCTGCCCGCGGAGGCTTATCCCCGGATCCGGAAATGAACGCATCACCACCTGACATGACCGCATCACAATGGATTACGTCCCCCGGGGTCACATCCGGTCACGTGTATCACACTTCACATCCGGTTACGAGACAGAAAGTAACGTCACAAAGGTCGAAGTTAACGATATGCAAAGGTCATGATGCAAAGGTATTGACACCCCTGAACACAATTTGAAAAGTAATGGTCCAGGGTGTAATATTTAACCTCTCAAATTTATCGTGTGCTAACATATAGTTTCCTAACTCAGCACATTTGAAAGAAATAAACAATACGAAGTTTCACTGATTGATAGTGGGTGTGCAAGGTGGACCTTTACAGCTCACGGGCTACCATTTTTGACAGAAATTTATCCGGCAATTTTAACCTCCTCTTCTTACATTACCAGTTAATATATACGATATTTAACCCCTGATTCCGTAATCTATTATAAACAAGATGTCCATTCAT
The DNA here is from genome assembly GCA_036873755.1 of Hanleya hanleyi. Taxonomy (NCBI): domain Eukaryota; kingdom Metazoa; phylum Mollusca; class Polyplacophora; order Lepidopleurida; family Hanleyidae; genus Hanleya; species Hanleya hanleyi. The sequence continues at coordinate 43,647 of JAVTVY010020421.1, forward strand.
ATCAACGGATTTTCCTGAAGAAGCGCCCTGTAAAAACGGTCGACCTTTGCTGAGTCATGCACTCCCTCATTGACATTGAGGGAAAATCCGTGTTCTTGACCTTGAGTTCGTCGAACAGAAGAGTCTCTGTCGCGCAAGCATAAATCTGACCGATTATTTATTTCTTTGATATCCAGTTTATGTATATTTAGAGGTGGATACCAAAACAGGCATAAAGCTATTATATTGGCATCTACCGTAAACTCCACGGATCTCGTCCATATCAAGTGACACGCTTCAAATCTGGATCCATGTTTCAATTTGAAATAGAGAAAAACAGGAAGTACTATCGTTTAACACTGGTACTTTAAATCCTTCCAGGAACACAATTGCTTACCAATAAACCCAAACATCCTGGTGGTGGATTAGTTCACTTGAATTTCTAGTTTTACGAATCTAAAGACCAATTCCGAAATGGTCATCGTCTGCGGATTGTTCGATATGGATGAGGAGATCGTTGTCTGATACAAAATTTGTGATTCCGGAAACTGCCTCTGCCTATAAAACACTTGCCACATTTAGCACATGGGTAAGGTTTCTCCCCAGTGTGTGTTCTCTCGTGTATACTATAACTTTGTTGGTAGAAAATTTCTCAGCGTATATTGCTGCATGGTTATGTAGGGCGATCCTAAAAGTGGTTGCCTTCTCGCAATATGAAAACTTTAATGGCTTTCTACCTGTGTGAGTGTTCTCGTGATCGATGAAGTCATTCATTACCCCGAACGTCTTATCACGAACTGAATACTGTTGTTTCTTATCAACATGACTGGCTTCGTGTGCGTCCATTTTCTAACGATACCTTTATATTTTACTTCACAGCGAACAATTGTATTCGTTTTCCGCGGAACGTAACCTACTGCGACGTTTCGGGTGATACTTCTGTTTGAAACTCTTGTCACATAATAAGTATCTGTAACCTTGACATACCTGGGACGCGAGAGGATTGATGTGTAAAGGTCAATTTTCCTCCGAACATTCCTGGAGATGACCGGACATTCCCGAAGATTCCCGGTGATTTAAGCGAATGGACTGGGGCATAAATTAACAATGATATCACTGGAAAGCCAATTCACATTGAAGTGACGGGGTGATTCCTTTTTGTCCCCGGAAGCTCATCCCCGTTCCTGAGGTGACCGCATCTCCGCCGGTAATGAGTGCCTCCCCAAGAAGGAATACACCTACTGAGATTACCGGACTTTCCCGAGGGAATGCACCTGCGACGTCTTGTCACAACCCTCCACGTCCTCCATTTTTACGGTTCAAGATGCATTTATACTACTACTGGACTAAACAGAAGATGAATTTACCGGACATACGCTGGGAGAAATAGCGGAATCGTAAGGGAAAGGGAATCCAGAAACGGTACCTCACACGGTACCTCAAGTGAATCTACAGGATGCTCTAGGGAATCCTCACGATTTTCCTAGAGGGATCAGACGGATCAACCGTGAATCCTCTCGTTGATGAAGGAAATCATGTCGACGTCCTGGGATTTAGTGGGAATTGCTGGATTCCCATTTTCTCTCGACAAGGGCCTAGTCCGTCATTCAATATTCAGCCTTCGTCCATTAAAGAATTCCACGTCCATAATCCAAAGACCTAATTCATATTATAACATTAACTCTAAATTAAAAGGATAAACCACAGAATACATAAAACTAAGCTAACTTCCTGCAAGAGAGGAGCGGTCAACAGTTTTCAATAATGCCAGCAAGACATCATGATGTTCCAAAAATATCAGTATTGCTGATCAGTATTCTTAATCCATATGATATACGTTGTAAAGTCGTTTTCTATTATCTAGAGTCGAAGTATGATATATCTCCGTCAAACTGTGTGACTGTTCGTATTAACACTATAAGGGTCTTGAAATACATACGGCCCCTGGCCCCGAGTGAAGCGGAATTGGACCTAGTTACGAAACGTACTGCTACGCTCGTATTGCGATATGTATCGCCAAATTTGAGAAACTTCGAGTGAAGTCGCCTGATGATATAGCGCTGTTTTACAAGTTTCTGCAATAATGTTTTGTAACGTTGATTAAAATCGTCACATATAACACAGGATCTAGCAAATGCTATTAGCATGTGGCATATTCGATGTTATGAATACACTTACGAAGGTGAACAACAACGGCAATTGTTTGCTTCCGTCCACTCCTGTTCTTAATGCTGGGAATTCTCATATTCTCAATTTCTCACCAGAATTTAAGCACATATGTGTAGAGAAACAGATCTGGATTGTCCTTCACGATTCACTCATGGTTGTTGATCGGGTATGTTAAGCCAAGGGATTGAGGAGAAAAATATCAAAATTTGGAATAAACATGATAAAAGCTTTGCAAAACCAATCTTGGCGTGACAATAACTGTAAACAGAAAGAAATTAAAATTGGCTTTTACTGAACAAAGACCAACCGCAGTCACAACAAACAGCAGATATGCAGAACGGATGTCCGCCCAACAAATGAGTCTGAACACCAATCAAGTTCGTTTTCGTTTTTGAGTAAGGGAGCTGCTTGAAATTTGGGTGTGCTAGGAACTGGCATTTAGGCATTCCAAACAGAGTGGCATGGCACGCCCAGCTGGAACTCCTAGGAACTCAAAGGCATGGTTTTTGGAACTCGGCAGACAAAGGATGGCTTATGCTATACCATGCAATGGCATGAGGGGTATGGCATATGCCATTCAAATTGGAACTCTTTTCCATCCAGATCAGAACACCAAACTGGGCACGGTGTATCCCATTTGGATAACTGGCATATGCCATTCCTATCAAGGGACTCATGCCCCAATTTCAAGAAGCTCCATAACAGCATCGCGAAGTTGTGGATTTGTGCAAAATCGTCTGTTTGAGGTGAAAACAGCACCGTGTTCTCTCTGTAAACATTGAATCCGGTTCAGTCAGATCTAACTATTGACACGACCAATATTCCGAGGTAAAGTCGATCTTGTTCTGGGCTGGCTTCATATGTTTACAGAGAGAAAAGGATGCTGTTTTCACAGGCCTCAAAAAACAAAAAAAAACAAAAAACAATATGGCCTAACCATTCCTATCCACCAAACTCCCCACCTCCTACCCCAAAACCTGTTATCTGCCTTTAAATATGTTCTCTTTTTTTTTTATTTCATGCTAAAATTAGTTATTTCCACTAAATTTGATTGATCTGTATATCAACAAAATATTTTCCAACCTACATACCCAAGTTTCGGAGGTGTCGGGTTACCCATGATGTCCCCCGGCTAAGGAATGTGACAAACCTGTTTCTTCCTGTGATATATATATATATTCAGACAAATGGTGCATTTTATTGGCATGGATAGTACAAAAATTCGGACGTAATGGAGAAAAGCTTATGGTGCTACAGGCCATGATTCAACATGCTAACTAAAGTTGGTGATTCTACAGGCCCATTTGGTGAGTCTGCATGTTAACTCTTATGATTCTACTGGCCTTTCATGATGATTCCACAGGTCAATTTGATGATGCTACAGGTCAATAATATGGTTGTTCTTCAGGTTAATTTGGTGAGTACATGCTCATTTGATGAATGTACAGGCCAATTACAGGCTAATTTGATGATTCTACATCGTCAGTGGATTGTTCAGTATGAGTAACCAGGTGATTTTGTAGATCCTTCTCGGATACAAATAATTTTACACATCTAGTACACATGAATGGCTTTCTGTCGTGTAATTTTTGGTGATTTCGAAAGCTGCCACTGCCCATGAAACACTTGCCACATTTACCACATGTGTATGGTTTCTCTCCAGTGTGTGTTCTCATGTGTATATCTAAACTTTTCTGGTAGAAAAACCGCTTACCGCAAGTTGAACAATTGAACTGTTTTTCTCCATGGACTGCTTCGTGATTGGATAGAGCAACACTAGAAGCATATGCCTTCTCGCACAACGAGCATTTGAATGGCTTTTTACCCGTGTGAGTGTTCTCGTGAGCAATCAAACGTTTCTTGCTCACGAATGTCTTATCACAAATTGAACACTGGTATGGCTTTTGGTGAACTTTTTGTTTTGCATCACCGGTATGCAATCTATAGTGAAGCTTCAGGTCATATTTCTGTTTGAAACACTTGTCACATAGCGAGCATTTGTATGGTCTTGCTTCACTATGTCTAGCCACGTGTGTTACCATGTTAACCTTCTGTGCGAAATCTTTCCCACAGAGAGGACACTTAAATGGTTTTTCCTTGGTGTGTATCCTCAGATGTTTCACATATACAAGTTTCCTTGTGAAACTTTTACCACATTCAGCGCACGTGAAAGGTTTATCATCAGCGTGTATCAGCGCATGGAAATCCAGGGTGGATCTGTTCGAGAAAAATTTTCCACACACGCAACATTGGTTAGATTTTTCTCCTGAATGAATCTTGAGATGTCCCCGCAGGGCGGAGAGTTGCGGAAATGTTCTACCACAGATTTCACACAGAAAAGGTTTCTCGCCAGTGTGGGTGCGCATATGCACTTCTAGATGGCGTATTTCTCGACCACATACCGGGCAAGGTGTATTTCTCGGCTTCCTCGTCTTTCTGGTGCGAGGTTTCGTCAGGTTCCTTTTCTTCGTGGTTTGATCCCTAAGAAGATGGGGTGGATTACCATCATGACCCGGAGATAACTCCTCCATATCCACTGGAACACACCGACTATCCGCACTCTTGGCATCTGATACAATAATATCCAGGTCATTATCTTCACGACGTCTTACTGATGGCAGGAGTTGATTGACTGTGCTATTCTGTGTCTTATAGCAGACACAACTGAACAGATCATTCTTCTCGTAACCGCATCTCTGACATCCAGTTTGAGGTCTCGCTTGACCGGTTGAAGCACACTGATCAGTACGGTTTTGTTCGGAGATACCGGTACATAATTCAGTGCAGGTCTCCAGCTCAGGGCCCGTACCGGTATTCTCAGTGCTGATGTTAATGTCCTTCTCTAGAAAATCTGTCCGCTGAGTTAAAATACCAACATCCGGTTCGCCATATGAAGACATTCTGTCGATTGGTTCTGTTTTTAAAGAATGGTTTGGAATAGCTTCTCCCTTGACTCTGCTCATCAGCGGTACCTATAGAGAAACCATAAGAGACACGATTATTTTGGAGCCTGAATGATTGATTGCATGCCAATAGACGTGGGGCGTAATTGTCAAAATGAAGTTGTCCATTGTATGGGAGAAAACTGGAGACAACTCGAGCTACACGTGCTCAAGGATGTATTCGCGCTCATAAAATTTCTTCCCGTCAAAAAGAAAAAAAGAAAAAGATCTCTCTCGGGCTTGTTCGAAATCTCACAGGCATTGCAAGCAACCGTTTTTTTTTGTATTTATGCTTTATATTTGATATCAAAAATATATCTGCGCCGTTCTGGTATTTATTCTTTTATTTTTTTTATATAAAACAAATCATTTTTTAATATCATTTTTTCATATCAAAAATTCTTTCTTGGATATTTATTTTTGATATTAATAAAAGATTTGTTTATATCAGAATAAAAATGAGTAAACGCACTACTGGCTTGCCGTACAACATGAGGCTTGTTTTGATATGTATTGGATTATTTTTTATATCAAAATTCACATTTAGTTCAAATTCAAGTATAAGCTTATTATTGATATCAAAATTTCTCTTTTGTTTTTATTTATGTAAAACAGAGTTTAAATAAATATATAAATAAAAACAGATGCTAATCCGAGCACCCTCTAGCTCTTCCCGCGTGACGGGAGGATGCATTGTCAAACATTAGGACCCCTTTTAGTGCGAAATGGGTAGAAGCTCGAACGAGGCAATGACAACCATATTTACCCGATATGCGCCAGTTTTAAGTAACGAGTTAAAATTGATATCGCATATATAAATCTTACTAAAACCAAAGGAATAACACCTCGTACCGACTACTCGGCTACAGCTGTTCACAGACCGAGTAGCAAATTTTCATAGATACTGGTCGTTGCTACGCAGGTTGCCTATTCCATCCTATGCCGGTGTTTAACAAAAATTAATTAAAATTAATTGTCAAAAATTAATAACCTTTTTAGTGGCGAAATGGGTAGAAGCTCGAACGAGGCAATGACAACCATATTTACCCGATATGCGCCAGTTTTAAGTAACGAGTTAAAATTGATATCGCATAAAAAAATCTTACTAAAACCAAAAGAATAACACCACGTACCGACTACTCGGCTACAGCTGTTCACAGACCGAGTAGCAAATTTTCATAGATACTGGTCGTTGCTACGCAGGTTGCCTATTCCATCCTATGCCGGTGTTTAACAAAAATTAATTAAAATTAATTGTCAAAAATTAATAACCTTTTTAGTGGCGAAATGGGTAGAAGAAGCTCGAACGAGGCAATGACAACCATATTTACCCGATATGCGCCAGTTTTAAGTAACGAGTTAAAATTGATATCGCATAAAAAAATCTTACTAAAACCAAAAGAATAACACCACGTACCGACTACTCGGCTACAGCTGTTCGCAGACCGAGTATAGCAAATTTTCATAGATACTGGTCGTTGCTACGCAGGTTGCCTATTCCATCCTATGCCGGTGTTTAACAAAAATTAATTAAAATTAATTGTCAAAAATTAATAACCTTTTTAGTGGCGAAATGGGTAGAAGAAGCTCGAACGAGGCAATGACAACCATATTTACCCGATATGCGCCAGTTTTAAGTAACGAGTTAAAATTGATATCGCATAAAAAAATCTTACTAAAACCAAAAGAATAACACCACGTACCGACTACTCGGCTACAGCTGTTCACAGACCGAGTAGCAAATTTTCATAGATACTGGTCGTTGCTACGCAGGTTGCCTATTCCATCCTATGCCGGTGTTTAACAAAAATTAATTAAAATTAATTGTCAAAAATTAATAACCTTTTTAGTGGCGAAATGGGTAGAAGCTCGAACGAGGCAATGACAACCATATTTACCCGATATGCGCCAGTTTTAAGTAACGAGTTAAAATTGATATCGCATAAAAAAATCTTACTAAAACCAAAAGAATAACACCACGTACCGACTACTCGGCTACAGCTGTTCGCAGACCGAGTATAGCAAATTTTCATAGATACTGGTCGTTGCTACGCAGGTTGCCTATTCCATCCTATGCCGGTGTTTAACAAAAATTAATTAAAATTAATTGTCAAAAATTAATAACCTTTTTAGTGGCGAAATGGGTAGAAGAAGCTCGAACGAGGCAATGACAACCATATTTACCCGATATGCGCCAGTTTTAAGTAACGAGTTAAAATTGATATCGCATAAAAAAATCTTACTAAAACCAAAAGAATAACACCACGTACCGACTACTCGGCTACAGCTGTTCACAGACCGAGTAGCAAATTTTCATAGATACTGGTCGTTGCTACGCAGGTTGCCTATTCCATCCTATGCCGGTGTTTAACAAAAATTAATTAAAATTAATTGTCAAAAATTAATAACCTTTTTAGTGGCGAAATGGGTAGAAGCTCGAACGAGGCAATGACAACCATATTTACCCGATATGCGCCAGTTTTAAGTAACGAGTTAAAATTGATATCGCATAAAAAATCTTACTAAAACCAAAAGAATAACACCACGTACCGACTACTCGGCTACAGCTGTTCACAGACCGAGTAGCAAATTTTCATAGATACTGGTCGTTGCTACGCAGGTTGCCTATTCCATCCTATGCCGGTGTTTAACAAAAATTAATTAAAATTAATTGTCAAAAATTAATAACCTTTTTAGTGGCGAAATGGGTAGAAGAAGCTCGAACGAGGCAATGACAACCATATTTACCCGATATGCGCCAGTTTTAAGTAACGAGTTAAAATTGATATCGCATAAAAAAATCTTACTAAAACCAAAAGAATAACACCACGTACCGACTACTCGGCTACAGCTGTTCACAGACCGAGTAGCAAATTTTCATAGATACTGGTCGTTGCTACGCAGGTTGCCTATTCCATCCTATGCCGGTGTTTAACAAAAATTAATTAAAATTAATTGTCAAAAATTAATAACCTTTTTAGTGGCGAAATGGGTAGAAGAAGCTCGAACGAGGCAATGACAACCATATTTACCCGATATGCGCCAGTTTTAAGTAACGAGTTAAAATTGATATCGCATAAAAAAATCTTACTAAAACCAAAAGAATAACACCACGTACCGACTACTCGGCTACAGCTGTTCACAGACCGAGTAGCAAATTTTCATAGATACTGGTCGTTGCTACGCAGGTTGCCTATTCCATCCTATGCCGGTGTTTAACAAAAATTAATTAAAATTAATTGTCAAAAATTAATAACCTTTTTAGTGGCGAAATGGGTAGAAGAAGCTCGAACGAGGCAATGACAACCATATTTACCCGATATGCGCCAGTTTTAAGTAACGAGTTAAAATTGATATCGCATAAAAAAATCTTACTAAAACCAAAAGAATAACATCACGTACCGACTACTCGGCTACAGCTGTTCACAGACCGAGTAGCAAATTTTCATAGATACTGGTCGTTGCTACGCAGGTTGCCTATTCCATCCTATGCCGGTGTTTAACAAAAATTAATTAAAATTAATTGTCAAAAATTAATAACCTTTTTAGTGGCGAAATGGGTAGAAGAAGCTCGAACGAGGCAATGACAACCATATTTACCCGATATGCGCCAGTTTTAAGTAACGAGTTAAAATTGATATCGCATATATAAATCTTACTAAAACCAAAGGAATAACACCTCGTACCGACTACTCGGCTACAGCTGTTCACAGACCGAGTAGCAAATTTCCATAGATACTGGTCGTTGCTACGCAGGTTGCCTATTCCATCCTATGCCGGTGTTTAACAAAAATTAATTAAAATTAATTGTCAAAAATTAATAACCTTTTTAGTGGCGAAATGGGTAGAAGAAGCTCGAACGAGGCAATGACAACCATATTTACCCGATATGCGCCAGTTTTAAGTAACGAGTTAAAATTGATATCGCATAAAAAAATCTTACTAAAACCAAAAGAATAACACCACGTACCGACTACTCGGCTACAGCTGTTCACAGACCGAGTATGGCAAATTTTCATAGATACTGGTTGTTGCTACGCAGGTTGCCTATTCCATCCTATGCCGGTGTTTAACAAAAATTAATTAAAATTAATTGTCAAAAATTAATAACCTTTTTAGTGGCGAAATGGGTAGAAGAAGCTCGAACGAGGCAATGACAACCATATTTACCCGATATGCGCCAGTTTTAAGTAACGAGTTAAAATTGATATCGCATATATAAATCTTACTAAAACCAAAAGAATAACACCACGTACCGACTACTCGGCTACAGCTGTTCACAGACCGAGTATAGCAAATTTTCATAGATACTGGTCGTTGCTACGCAGGTTGCCTATTCCATCCTATGCCGGTGTTTACGCATCCTATGCCGGTGTTTACGCATCCTATGCCGGTGTTTAACATTGCACAAAAAATTATTTAGGAAACGTTTATAAACATATAATCGTACACGATTTGATAATCAGAGTAGAGATTTACTGATACAAAGTCGAATACAAATTAAGCTAAATGGACGCCGAAATTATCGTCCTATTCCAACGAATAATTCGAATTGACTTCTCTGTGGACCTCACGTGGTCCACAGAACCTCACACGCGTGGTGTTGACATGGTTGATGAAGAGCCTCACATGGTGTTGATGAAGAACCTCGCGTGCGTGTGTTCAGGAAGAGCCTCGCGTGGTGTTGATGAAGAACCTCACGTGGTGTTGATGAAAAACCTCACGTGGTGTTGATGAAGAACCTCACGTGGTGTTGATGAAGAACTTAAGTGTTGATGGGTTTTGCAATACATAACTGGCCAAAGCGTGCGCTTAAAAACTCGTTCACATTTCCCATCGTATATTTTACGCTGAAATAGGACGATTTCGACGTCCATTTAAATGGATTTATATTCTTTGTACTATTACCTCAACACAAATCATACCAATCAGGGTGCAAAGCTAAAAGTAAGTCCACGAGAATATATAGGCAACCAGTATCAATTGCTACGCATCCGCAGCTTTTCTCTTCAGTACTTAAGTGCTCCCGATCACCCCCTCCCCCCCTCCTCCGACCAACACTAAACACCCCGGTATAAAATTGAGACAGTTAATAGTGCTACTATGTACAAAGCTCGCTAACCATGCGGATTAAAATTTAACGGTGAGTAAGCCGTTATGATTACATAATATTGGTGAAGAGCAGCCGCTCTAGTCAGACATTTCTGTCGATGAAACATTTCACAGATTTCCAGGTTAAATGGGAGCAATTTACCAGTTGAGCAAACCATTATTTTGTAGATATCTATAATCTATTCATTGTATATGTTTTCAATATATGAGGGGGAAAATTTTATTGCAAAAGGGAAGCAGGTTTATTGTAAACAGAGAACAGAAATTGTGCTGTTTTCACTCCGGTCAGTATACTTTAATATAGGACAACTTTAAAACTAAAATGGAAGCAAATAGACAGGATCTATTTTGTTAAATTTTTATTTGATGAAGATGCTCTTATACTATATTTTCTGAAAATTTGAGGGGAAAATATGAAAATTTAATGGAAAAATGCAATTCTACTCATTGAAAACTAAAAACCTACGCTGGCCCATACTGTAATTTGACTGTCACTGAATGGCTTTAATAGTTGACGCATCTGTAAAGGATATGAAAACGAAAGCGGACCATGAGGAAGGCGAGTATATAATGAATTTGAGCTTTTCGCAGCTGTAAGATAAATGGATGTAAATGTGGAAAGGGCACGGGGAGACTTGCACAATAGTTCTGTCCGTTGATTGTAGAACTGGGTCAACTTCAATCCAATCCGATTATAACTCAGACTTAATAACCGCTGCTCTATCGGACATGTCGCTAATTAATGTCCTTAATTAGCGACATGTCCGATAGAGGAGCGTTTATTAATCCTTTCAATCAATCATATTGTTGGCTTGACGCGCACAGAACAAAGTCAATGAATTGTTGAGAGAATAAATCGCACAGAACAAAGTAAGGCAGATTTCATTATATTAAAAAATCGACCATAGAGGTCCATGTCCCCCGCTAGCAGTACCAGTTATGGTGGATTACATCCACCATAACTGGCGCTGCTGCTGCGGGGGACATGGACCTCTATGGTCGATTTTTTTTTGGTCGATGATATCTCATATCATTGATGAAGAGTATGATTTGAAAATGGAGATATCGCCGATGAGCTTAACATAATCTAATATGTACAGCGGATGGCACCCATATTGGATTATGCACATCCATAAAACGTAATACATGACTGTCCTCTCGCCAAGGTCAAGGGACCCCCCAAGTTTGAAGTAGATCAGTTGAATCGTACTCCAGCTATTGTCCGGACAAGATCAAACTGCTTAAAATCAAATGAAACCTATGGCTGATGGTGGCCATATTGGATTAAGCACGTCCTTGAAAAACAATCCTAATCGTCCTCTCAACTATGTCAAGGAACTCCCCACATATGAAGTAGATCGGTTGTATCGTTGTCGAGTTATTGTCCGGACAAGATCCAACTGCCTATAATCCGATATGGTTGACGGCGGCCATATTAGATTATGCACATTGCTGAAAAACAATCCCAACCGTCCTCTCACCAATGTCAAGGTACACCCCAAGATTGAAGTTGATCGGTTAAATCATTCACGAGTTATTGTCCGGACAAGAAAATCTAAGATCCGACTGCTTATAATCCAAAATGGCTGACGGCGGCCATATTGGATTACGCACATGGCTGAAAAACAATCCCAACCGTCCTCTTGCCAATGTCAAGGCACACCCCAAGTTTGAAGTTGATCGGTTGAATCGTTCACGAGTTATTGTCCGGACAAGAAAATCTTACGGAATCACGGAATTACGGAATCACAGAATTACGGACACCGGTGTTTCTAAGTCCTCCCCCCCCCCACCCCCTACTAAGTAGCGGGGGACAAAAAATAGGGACCAATGCCTGTGTTTTTTTATACAACTCAGACGATTGACGAACTTCAACAATAAAGCTGAGTATGTCAAATGTTAGTGTATGGGTAGTAGATATAGCACATATAATAACACTGAGATATATGACCAACTTCAGAATATAATGGAAATGAAATTTTTAAACCCCGTGTTTTAGGACAGACAAATGTCCCACCATTTTTGGAGGGTGACTTAGTTACGCATAGAACAAAAGAAAACAATATTGTTTTTTTTTTGCACTGAAGTATCCCATAATAAAGCTACAGTGTTGAATGTTGATCTTAAGTGGAGCACTGGTAATCATAATCATAAATTAGAATGTCTGGTCACTAACTAATATCACTTGTGTCTGTCCATCTTTGATGTAACATTAGCAACATTAAAAATATGTGTTGTAAAAAAGAACCATAATATGGTTGAATGATTTTGTGATAAAATTGTCCACTGTTGTGGCTAATTTGATGTCCGTTTGGAAATAAAATATGTTGAATTTCAACTCAAATCGGCATCCAGAATGTTGCTAATGTTTCGCCTGCAAAATGTCTGTCCTACTTTGTGTAACATTAGCAACATCACAATTCTAGTTTGAATTTCAGTACATTTAGAGAGCCTTTTATCTCAATTCTTGGTTTCAAATATACCTGTTCAACTTCTAAAACAACCGTGAGCATTGAAATTTTCAACCGAAGCCTCTAGAATCTTTTTGTCTCTTGTCTGTCCACAATGTGAAACATTAGCAACATTAGCAACACTACCAATTAGAATTTTTATCTATTAACGATGTTAATAGATTATTTGGCTCATTAAAACCCAAACCCGACACACACCATTTACATTGTGATAAAAACACTTTTAGTTTGGATTATCTTATTTTCCTGCTCAATATCAGATGAAAACATGCCAGCATGATGTGGGCAGACGTTTTGTAGCTAATGTTTCATATGTCTGTCCACATGTAACGTTAGCAACAAATGGAAAATGCCAAAAATAGTGCACTTGTGTAATCAGTTTACTAAATTTGTAATGAAAAGAACAAATAGATGAAACTGTGATAATTATCAAGGTAAAACTATCAGCAAAATGGGTTGCTTTTCATGAAATCAAAGCAAATGAAGACAGATGTCTGTCCATCGTGTCTGTCCTGTAACATTAGCAACAGCTGGTTTTCACTAAAATTTCTATATAAATTGCCACAATTCAGTAAATATGCAGATGAGATGAGTTTCCTGCTTGTTTTCCTTCTGATTCTGTTCTAAATATTCCAGTCTAAAATGATTCTATGTTGCTAATGTTTCAAAATGTCTGTCCATATGTAACATTAGCAACATACTTTAATGTCCATTTGTTGCACTACTGAATCATCTGGGACATAAAGAAAATAATGAATCATTATTATATCTTCAGAGTTATCATTGTAACATATATCAATGTTGGCCATTGTGTGCCATAAATCTCTTGAACAGTTGTTAATAGTTGTCACTTTAATACTCAAGCATGTCTGTCCACGTGTAACAGTAGCAAAACAATTCTGACCAAAAAAAGGATATTTTCACATAGTAATTTTTAAATCAAGGTGTCAGTACTGTCATTGACTTGAGAACGATACTAGTACCTGTATCGAAACGTCGTCCTGAATAAACTAGAAGTTGTTATCCATAAGCAATTTGTTTATTTATCTACTTCCCAACTTCTAAATGCCACTTAAGGAAACCAGTACTGAATTGTTTAGGCTTATTTGTGTAATTACATTTAGATATAAACTTTGGAAAGCAGATAATGATGATAAGCGTTAACAAAAATTTAACTGTAGGAAATTAATAATGTTGCTAAAGTTACGCAATGTCTGTCCACATGTAACATTAGACACGACAATAACTTCCTTCTAAAATCTTAACGAATCAGAAAATAAGTGAAAATTGATTGAATTTATGGAATACAACTCCAGGCAAGTCATTATCTTTAGTTTGGTGGTCAAAATTATACTTGTTGCAAACAGAGAATGAAGGTTCGAAAACCGGTGTCTGTCCATCACTCAATGATGCATGGTGGAATTCGTTTTCATCTCAAATAATATCTGTTTAAATATTACAGGTCTTGGAATGCATTCCAGTTTGTAACTATGTTCAACAGTTTTTCACTTTTCATATTTTCACTATCAAGAAGTGAGTGAGTTGTTCTGCCATGTTAATATTGAGCTAAATTTACCAGGTTGGACAAAAGTATTGATATATTTGATTTTGAGGTATAAATTATCCCATTGTTATTTGACTTAGAATGTTAACATGGCAGTGTGACTAACGTCACAGGACCTACGAAGTAGGGTTTGATATGATTTAAGTGTGTACTCGAGAGATGACTTGGGGGCCCTATGTGCTACCGTGAAAGAATTTATATAGCAGTCTCTAATTGACAGTGAGTACTATTAACTTTCCCAGATGTCACCGTTGGTGAGGCATTAGCGTAGCACCTATTAACGCCCTCAGGTTCCTACCCTGGACACTTATCGCCCAGCAGCACAGCACGAGGTCACCCATCCAAGTCAGGACTGGGCTCAAAGCCGCTTAACTTCAATGATTTTACGAGAACCGGTATGTCCGTCCAGCGTGATATGACGTATCAGGGAACCTTCAAAATTCACAGTGAAATATACAGCCAAGGGTTTCCGATGGGCATGACAGTGCACTCGCTGAGCCATCAATAAATAACAAAAAAATAATTATAAATCAAATTTTCATCAGAATTCAGTCAGCTCAGAACTTGCTGGTAAAAATACCCTAATGCACGTTCATGCCAAAAATCAAGGTTCTAATGTCAATTATAATGAAATCTGCCGTAAATGAATTGTTGCGAGAATGTATCATACGATATGTCAGTCATCAAGGCAAAGAAGGAGGAGTTACAAAATCAGCCAGTTATACCACGGGAATAAACTTCTAGTAAACAGAGGCAAGTAATGCTAAACCTGAACAAATTCAACAAACAAAAGCCAGACAGAACAATAACAATGTCATTATGTACAAATATTCTGATACGTCGTAAAATTCCAACGGCGTCACAGCGGGCGTGGCACATCAGGGCTTAATACAATTAACATGTCAGAGCAAAGGACTAACTGGGATATGTATACCACTTGGGATATTACTCCAAGTTTTGATATTGAAATCTATCCTAATTGGGATATTTTAATCGATTTCCATACTGAACCTCAATGGCGAATTTCGGACTCAAAACTACAAAAACAAGATGGAATCTACTAAACCAAACTACCAATCCGATTGTATAATTTTGCTGACTTTTCCTCAACAAAATTATTCTGTGTTATGAGAGGGGGGGGGGGGCAAGGGGGGTTAAGCGATCGTGTGAACGTAAAAAAAAATATCTCTAGTACGCAGGAAAAAGAAAAAAATAATCCAAATACGAAGAACGAAGAAAAACAATTCGTGAAATATTCAAGTGTGTCTTTATTAGCTACCATGCTGTTTAATAGTGTTGTTAATGTCAGTACATACAGCGGAGTGAACATCGGAAAACGTTCTCATTCATGGCCTCCATGTTGTTGCAATACTGCTGGGAATTGTTAAAATACCTAGGGACTACTAAATACTCAGTTTCCCAGTCTGTTCCTGTAGACAAGTATGCAATGGCTGACCACTTTGTTTCTTTATTAGGAAAATCTGACATTCAGTCTTCAGGGACTATCCCTGAAGACACCACAGATGATAATAGTTATATGCTTAACACACCAATAACTGCTGAAGAAATTTTAACAGCAGTTGCTAACATAAGGGTTAATAAGAGCCCGGGAGAGGACAACATTAGTAACGAACTCCTAAAGTGTGTCATACCTGTTTTACTATTGACCATGTATCTCGGTTGTTTAATATTAGCATTGACCACTGGGGTTATTTCCCAGAGTTGTGGTGTAACTCGACTCTTTATCCCAATACATAAAACGGGTGACCGTTCTGTTCCCCAACAACTATAGGGGCATAGCCCTATAGGTAATGCTCTTGGGAAGCTTTTTGCTAAAATCATTAACAAACGTCTTACTAATTTCATGGAAGATTCCGACTTGTTAAGCTGCAATCAAGCTGGCTTCAGACAAGGCCATCGTACGTCAGATCATTTATTTACACTCCGAACTGTCATTGAAAAGTATAATTCCAATAAAAAGCCTTTGTATGCATGCTTTGTAGATTTTCGTAAAGCATTTGACTCTATTGATAGGCAATCTTTGTTTAAAAAGTTATTAGACTCTGGCATAAATGGTAAGATATATTATTAACCTGATTAAGTCCTTATATAGTGACGTCTTGTATAACATCAAAATTAATGATGAGATTTCCTCAAGCTTCCACAGTTACCTAGGAGTTAAACAGGGCTGTTCCCTCTCTCCTACACTGTTTAATATTTTTATTGACGACATCAAGTCAAGCTTCAATGACCACTGCTGTCCTATTGACCTAAATGGCCATCCATTGTCTCATCCACTGTTTGCAGACGATCTGCTTTTGTTGTCTGAGTCTCCAAATGGGCTACAAAATGCTCTTGACAATCTAAACATTTATTGTAAAAGTAATCATATTGTTGTCAACCTCGACAAATCCAAAGTTATTGTGTTTAAAAAAGGTCCTCAATTCAAACGACCTATAATATGGTGCTTGGGCGACTCTGAAATTGGTCAAGTCGATCAATACCAATATTTAGGGATAATTTTTTCACGTACAGGCCATTTCAGGCAAAATACAGAGCAATTAAGTCGTAAAGGCATGCGTGCTTCATATTCATTACTTAGTAATCTAAATGGAAAAAATATTCCCATTGATACTGGATGTCATCTATTCCAGTCCCTAGTTAAACCTGTCCTGCTTTATGGCTCAGAGGTGTGGGGAGCAGACCTTGTATCATGTAAACACCCTGACAATTCTCCCCTAGAGAAAGTTCAACTAAAATTTAATAAACGGCTTTTACAAGTTCACAGATCCACCAACAATTGGGGGGGTTAGAGCTGAGTTAGGCATTTATCCATTGATTCACGATATAGTCAAGAGGTCTGTTAATCTTTACCATTATGCACTAGAATCTTCTGATAAATTAATATACCATGCTCTTCAGGAACAAAAGGTTCTCTGCATGAAGCATGTTGGCTGGTTGTATAAGATACAGTCTTTTTTACACACTAATCTTAATATAGATATAGATGAAGCAGTGGGGAGTAATTTTCATCTTCTGCTACAGGCACATTTCAAAGCATGTTTTCATGATTCACTTCAAGATTATAAAATTCCTGGTGAACAAAATAAGATGAGAACATACAGACTGTTTAAGACTACGATTGAACTCGAACCATATCTGTTATATAATAAACCAAGCCACCAGCAATTTTTCTCAAAATTGCGGTTAAGTAACCACAAGTTAAAAATAGAAGTGGGTAGGCACACCAAGCCTAAGACCCCAATTCATCAACGTTTGTGTGGGGTGTGTATGGTAGTAGAAGATGAGAAACATTTTGTTTTATCATGTAACAGATTTCATTCAGATAGGATCTCTCTATTTCAAAAAATATCTGCTCGCTTTAATGATTTCAACACTATGAATGATACTAACAAGTTTGCCATGATTATGTCTTGTGCTGCCTTATCCAAGGTAGTTGTACCTACTCTTTATGAATGGTATAATCAACGCTAATTTATGCATTGTACTACATACAGGGCCGTCTTGGTGAATTATCATATTATTTGCACACGTTGTTGCTATATTTGCATCATAATATTTCGCATTAGTACTATTCCATCTACAATATATCCACGCAGTCTGGGTGAATGTTTGACTGCTTATCTTCACCCACTCAGGGTATCAAATGTACATACTATTGTTACTCTGGTTAATTGTTCGATTTAATTTGTACTCTGCCTCTTATGGTGTTTGTGCAATAAATACTTGAACTTGAACTTGAACTTGAACTTGAACTATATGGTACTTTTCCAAAAATTTCACCGTTGCGCTCCGAGACCCTTCCCATCGTGTTCTAAATGATTAGACGTGAAAACAAATCCAAGCAACCCATATCACAATGAACGTGTGTGAATTTCCCAGGTTGAACCTATACCCCCATATAGCCAGTATGGAGCTATATGGGCTATATGGCACTTTTCCAAAAATTTCACCGTTTCGCTCCGGGACCCTTCCCATCGTGTTCTAAATGACGAGACGTGAAAAACAAGACCAAACAACCCATATCACAATGAACGTGTGTGAATTTTCCAGGTTGGACCTATACCCCATATAGCCAGTATAGGACTACATTGGGCTATATACAGACCTCGGTGACTTTTTCCAATAATTTCACCGCTTCGCTCCGGTACCCCTCCCATTGTGTTTTTCTCGGCGAGACGAGAAAAACGAGACCCCACAACCCATAGTAAAGCCCCCCAAAAAATTGACCACCCCTCCCCCCATATAGCCAGTATGAGCCTATATACAGACCTCGGTGACTTTTCCCAAAAATTTCACCGATTCGCTCCGGGACCCTTCCCATTGTCATTTTCTTGGCGAGACGAGAAAAACGAGACCCCACAAGCCATAGTAAAGCCCCAAAATTTTTTTACCACCCCTCCCCCCATACAGGCATTTTCCCTTATATTGTATAATACAGACCCGGGGGAACAAATAAGTAGGTCAACCTGAGTTTAAATCACGGCTATATACTACTTCTGGAACACCCACTGGGGTGCGATGGGACAATAATCAAAATACATTTTATAAGAATTTTATACTGATATGTTTCATAGAAGTTTAGAAGATTCAACAGCAGTGGGTTAGTTGCTATTTTAGGCCCCTGCTTTACGTAACATATTTCCCAGGAGCCAAATTTGAGGAAAAAATATTTTGTGTGATTCTCATCCCAACGAAAGCATTTGACTTTGAAAGTTTTAGTAAAACTCATCAAATCTGATAGGATTAGCAAATACTACCATCTGAGAAACAAAATAATGCACTTTGATTGCATTTTAGGATGAAAGGAAATTTCACCACTTGATTATTATTGTCCCAGTGTGCCCCAGCAATAGTGTCCCACTCTGCCCCAGGTGCATGATATATTCCTTTTTATGACAAAAAACTAATACATACAGCTGAGATACTAAATTGATATAATTAAAGTGTACCTTTGTCCATCCTCTCTCAGTAGTAACAAAACAGCAATGAAGTACTGCTGAAAACTTCTCATAACGAACTATCATCCTCAGTTCTAAAAATTTACTTGGACTGCTCAAAAACAGTTTTTGTGTTCCTAAGTTTTTACCAATAATAGGTTTTATTAATTGACTGTGTATGTTATTACCCGAATACAGTGTAAAACGGCCTGTCCATACGTCATGTCGAACCCGACTTGTATTGGCCGAGTTGTATTGGCCGAGTTGAAAGCTGTATTGGCCGGGTTGAATGTTGTATTGGCCGAGGTCAACGAGTGCAGCCGTAACTAGCAGTAAGCACCGACGACTGGAGAAACAGACGACAGCAGTGTTGTTTGTTCAGCGCGATGGCGAGCGCAGAGCGTGTTATTCAAGGGTTCGTGGGCGGAATTTTAGAGCTTGAGGAGATATGTGGAGACGATTTAAAACGATTTAAACCTGTTACAGATCAAGAAACGGATACTGCCACTCAAGCTCGGAAAAACAAGAACACGGCCAGTAAATGTCAATTAATAAAAATATTATGAATCGATTGTTTTCGTATAGCCTTAGTATTGACCTGAGGGTCGCCGTATTGGCCCTCGGCCTGCGGCCTCGGGCCAATACGGCGACCCTCAGGTCAATACGAAGGCAATACGAAAACAATCGATTAATAACATATATTACTTGTAATCAATATAGAAGTTGTATGGGGGTGATAGCTTTCTGCTGATGGTAATTTAATGTGCCTCTTGTTCTTAGCAAAAGAGCTAGACGGCTTGTCCCACTGTGCCCCATGTCCCACTGTACCCCAATCTCCCCTACATGTATTTCGAAAACAAGTAATATCGTTTTTTACCCAATTATAACAGGTCTTTTATAAACTAACTGTAGATGTGGAAAAACAACTTGCCGAAATGCCGCTTACCGAAATGTGTGTCGCAATGCCGCGGATTCCTTTTGTTTGACACTATGTACCAGCAAGTTTAGGAATTAGCAAGGGCTAAATACAATACCCCCTGTGCATAGGTGCAACAGCTATCATCCCTCCCACTGGACCCTCCCCCTCGTGCATGCTGTTATTGTCGTGATGGGTCCTGTGTAAACTGGCATTAAAGGGAACGTAAACTCTGTGGCAAAACACCGTAGGAATTATACAAGAGTCCCTATAGATTAAAAAAATCGCGACAAAGATTTTTTCCTATTTCTTTCCAATGAGTGAGAAAGACGCAAACATAGAAAATACTGTGATTTGGAATTTCTTGAGGGCGCCGCCATGTTTATTTTGGGCATGATTTTAAACCAATGGGAAAGCGTAAATTTCAATTGTGCCGATAATCTTCTACGTCATCGGACATTCTCTGCGCCGAGATAACATGGCCGCACATGATCGTTTTTATGCACCTCTCTGTTCCCCGACTGACAGATGCAATGGTATAGATTAGTTTTGTTGTAGAATACAGCCTGATTCTGTCAGATATTCTGCCATGCCGGGCTGCTCTGCATTTGGCTGTCACAATGTGCTAGGTAATCCTGACACATCGCACTATCATCCTCGTTCATGTTTGTGAGCTACGGTCTCGAATACTGCACCTCTGCCAGTTGACGCGTTTTTACCTCCAGAGGCAGAATAACTAATGTACGCTGACGTCACGATTCTTCAAACATGGTGGCCTCTATGTTGTTCCAGTGTAGCGAAGTTGAAACGCTTAGTGCTGCTTTAAAAAAAAAATGTAAAAAAATATCTGATACACGATTTGGATTCTATGAGGAAAAAGCTTTAACTGGCCACACAGAGTTTACGTTCTCTTTAATCTTCATACACATTCATCCGGGTTTTTTCGGGCAAGGACAATGCAACAACGATAATGCGGCGACGGCATAGACATGTACTTTTCAGCGTTTCGGGGCATCTTCTTGTGCGTATGCTACTCTGCCCTCTCAAAAAGCGTGTATTTGGCTGTGGTTTAGTCACTTTGATGTCCGGCAACGGTAATAAAATCGCTCTTGGACGATTCTAAACCCATCTTCTCTAGCCAAGTCGACGTACATCACGTTGCTCTGTACATTGCCTTGGCATACTTCTCTAGTAAAGTTGGAACGTTAATCCTCATCGTTGAATGGGATGCAGAGACGGCTTGCTGCATCCAATCAGAATGCGAGTTACGTAGCAGTTGATTACCAAGATCGCGGCCCCCACTAAGAACGAGCTGTGTCGAATGTGCGGAGAAATTCTGCCGAAAAACAAAACAGGAGAAGCATTTTCACGGTCACTTTCGGTGTTCTGATCAACTGAATCAGCTTTTGGGATGCGCTGCACGGTCGAACGATAACGAATCGCCTTACGAGTGTGGTCGACTTGAAATTGAAGGGGAACAACTCCTGGAGGCAAAAAGTCGCTCATCGTTAAAACTTCCACTAGGTGGCGCAGAGCAGTACTCCTCTGCCACCAGCCAAGAATGTCAAGGCAGCGTAGAGAGCTTTGCGATGTAGTTGACTTGGCTGGTGAAGATGTTCTAAACCGTGCTATCGCGTTGTTTTTGCGTATGCGTGTACACCCCAGTAGTATACAAAGGGGATTTAAGGCAACATTTGGAAGGGTGCGCATGTGTTTTTGCGCAGGTATGACGTCACTTCCGGTCTGAGTTGGGGAGGTCATGGGGAGGTGTGCGCAGGAGTGGTCTGCGCATGTGTGACGTCACTTCCGGTCTGCGTGAATCGGGCGAAAAACTTCTATCAACCCTATCCCAAAGGGCTAATATCGGTCCCTGGCTTATCGGGGCCTTCTGAGAAAGGTTGGGTGGGGGAATGAGTGTATGTAAATTTAGGATTTGTCCCGAAAATATAAAAAGCGAAACACGGACTTTACCCCTACAATAGAGGAAAACCCCTAGCAGCCCTTTCCCAAAGTGCTAATGTCGATCCCCGGGCTTACCGGGGCCTGCTGAGAGAGGTAGGGTGGGGGAGTGGGTGTATGTAAATTTAGGATTTGTCCCGAAAATATAAAAAGCGGAACACGGACCTTACCCCTACAATGGAGGAAAACCCCTACCAACCCTATCCCAAAGGGCTAATATCGGTCCCCGGGCTTATCGGGGTCTGCCTATCAAGTCATGGGTGGGTGCATGTAAAATGAGGATTTGTCCTCGAAAATATAAAAAGCCGAACACGGACTTTACCCCTACAATAGGGAAAACTCCTATCAACCCTATCCAAAAAGGCGAATATCGGTCCCCCGTGCTTATCGGAACCTGCTGAGAGAGGCAGGGTGGGTGTATGTAAATTGATAATTTGTCCCCCGAAAATATAAAAAAGCGGAACACGGACTTTACCCATACAATAGGGGAAAACTCCTATCAACCCTGCCTACGACCCTAATATCGTATCCGAGCTTATCGAGGCCTGCCTATCAAGTCATGCGTGGGTGCAAATTAGGGTAAAATTAGGGTACTCATCTTACATCCGGGGTTTTTTCGATGCAGGTTACTGCGCCGGTCACGTGGTTTGGTGGGTCTGCGCAAGTGTGCGATGTCACTTCCGTTTTTCAGAATGACAAAAAAACTACCTCTGAACACAGAAGAGTTCCAATTTTTTCTAAGACCTTGGACGCATGGTCCTGATTTTCCATCCGGGTTTTTCCTGGCCCGGCCCGGCCGCAGCGCGCGCGTTATCCGGACGCAGGCGCGCGCGCGCTGGTTATCCGGAAGTGCGCGGGTGAATTTCGGGTCAAAAGGTCAAAGGTCACATCCAGATCAAAAGGTCAAAGGTCCCCCTTCCGGCAAGGTTCGGCCCTCTCCGGGCCAATAGATAGCCTTTATCCGCCCTCCCGAAGCACCCATGGAATGCACAGATCACGCCATAGCATTATAGTATGGGGCCGAGTGTGTGTACATCCGGGTCCTCAGTGTGCGCGCGAATGACGTCACTATGACGTCACATCCGCATGTAAACTTCACGCCATAGCATTCTAGTATGGGGTCGAGTGTGTGTACATCCGGGTCCTCAGTGTGCGCGCGAATGACGTCACTATGGCGTCACATCCGCATGTAAAGACACCCATAGCTGTTCTTCCAGCGTGGATGTGCTGTGGTGGAGGGGATAATAAAAGGATTAACCTGTAATCTTTGTTGTTGTTGTTCTTCTTGTTGCTCTCTTCTTGGACTTACCAATCAGAATAGTACGTATCACGAACTACACCCATAGAGCCACCTATAGGCGCGCATGTGTGACATGGTCTATAAAACACGTCCCTCTGGATCCCACACCCCCATTCCTATGGTTGCAGAGCCTTGACGGACACCAATCCCTATGCGACTCGCATTTTACAGCATGCGACCGTGGTTAATTCACTCACGGGTTACCCAGCAGTGGTTCGGTCCATGTTTGCAGATGGCGACGACAACGAGGGGCAACGCCAGATCCTGAAAGAGTTCACAGAAGCGGTCCTCGACAGAGCGGACTCGATGGAGAGGTGTGCTGTCACTCACCACTATTGGACTATGACAGCCATCATTGATGCCCGGGCTATGGACCACGAGCGCCCACGCCGGAACCAGCAACGGCTCGTTGGCCTAGTAATGGTCTTTGCCCTATTGACCCTGACGCTGTGGCAATGACAGCGACAGAAAAAGAACGGCTCTTCAGAGCCTCCACAGATGTGCTTATGTGCAACCGATATATACGAGGGTCAGTCACAGTGTGCGTCATTCACCGTTCGTCATTGGGTCAACCATGCCACCGAGGGACCTGCCCATAAATACGAGAGACAGTCAGAGTGTGTGTCATTCACGCTCCGTCATTGGATCAACCATGTCACCAGTCCTACGAGCCATCCTGCCCCTTACACCCTGGGTGGGGTTACACGTCTATGAAGATAAAGTCACCATCGTTGAAGAGCGTGGAGATATTTGCTGGTCGCGCGCTGAGACCGTATCGAATACGGTTACGCTACACCGTGACGGCTGGACCAAATTTAAACGGGTGTTGAGCGGTGAACTCGATGGGAACCTCATCCACATAGACAATGCCAACTACGTACACCGTGGATCCTTCTTCCCACGCCTGGGCCGTTACCCAGACCCTACGCGAGGCTTCACCTTAGACCCCGATCTGTGGACAGCCTTCGAGAAAGTGGTGCCTATTGTGGACCAGCTGTTTACACCGGACGAGCGGTCAGCTGTTCAGTTGGAGTGGGCTCGTGTCCGCGTCCATAATCCAAAGACCTATTCCATATTCCATATAACAGTATTAGCACCAAATTCAAAAAGACAATCATAGTATACATAAACATAGGCTTGTTTCCTGCAAGAGAGAAGCGGTCAACAGTTTTCAATGATGCCGGCAAGACATCATGATGTTCCAAAAAGGTCCGAGATTGGTTAAAAAAACAAGACACCTATACCTTACATAGATCTGCCCGCCTCCATTTTCTACGGAACCGGGTCATCGTGGGAGGACTAGATGCCCAATGGCAATCGGATTTGGTCGATATGAGCGCGTTTGCCAAACACAACGATGGGAATCGGTATATCTTGACGTGCATCGATATCCTGTCGAAGTATGCGTGGGTGGTACCCATCCGGACGAAAACGGGGGCGAATCTCATAACGGCGTTCAAGGACATCTTCAAGACCGGGCGCAAACCCATGTATTTGCAAATCGACGAAGGCACGGAATTCCTCAACAGACCGTTGCAAGGCTTTCTGGAAGCCCAGAAGTTGTTTTTCTTCCATACGTACAACGAGACCAAGGCTTCCGTGGTGGAAAGGTTCAACAGGACATTCAAAGGTCCCATGTATAAATATTTCACCTATAAGAATACAAGACGGTACATCGATGTTCTCCCGAAACTTGTGAGTGGTTACAATCGAGCCTATCATCGGAGTATACAGAGAGCCCCCATTACCGTGACCCAACGCAATGAAGCCCAAGTCGGGCGTGTCTTGTACCCCAGGCAATCGCAGCGAACGCCGAAGGAGGTGTTCAAGGTCGGGCACTCTGTACGGATCAGTAAAGTCAAAGGTCAATTTGAGAAAAGCTACTTGCCCAACTGGAGCGATGAGCACTTCCTGATTAAACGGCGCCTACCCCGAAAACAGCGAGTCTACGAACTGGATGATCTTCAAGGGGAATCGTTGCTAGGGACGTTTTACGAGATGGAATTACAGCCTGTCGTAAAAACAAAGCAAGACTACTACACGGTGGAGTATATTTTAAAAACGGAACGTCGACGTCGCAAACTGTTTCATTTCGTCAAATGGCAAGGCTGAGTCGCGGCAAACCAGGTGAAACGACTATAAAACCAGACACCACCGCCGTCATCCTTAATTCCACGTTCGACCACGGTGCTATGGAGAAACAGCAGCTTGCCTCTGAACACAGCGTCTCCCAAAACGCGCAAAGCGAAAGTGGGCTTTGTGGTGATTTTGCTAACCCTGCTGAGTGTGTTGTACGGAGTTTTACGACGTAGCTCTCAGCACTCTACTTAACCAACCTAGAACTCCAGCTGTGAGTGCCAGTCAAACCAGTCTACAGACCTTCTCTACACCAGTCAAACCCGTGATCGAAATGAGCCCAGTCACCACCACCACCACACCACGTGTACAAGCCACATCGAGCTCCACACCGAGCTCCAAACCTACACCAAGTACATCCACTAAGTCTGAAAACCCATCGGATTTCATCACTCACGGTGAACGCCCATCGACAACGGCAACCGACGTTGTAACCACCACCCCAGTTCACCTGTACCAAATTTACAAAGGCGGGTTACCACGACAGCGGATACACCTCCAACCATGGACACTCGGTGGCAACATCCCATCACTTGCGTCATCGCAGGACCGACGGGCTTCGGCAAAACGCACTTCGTCAGGAAGCTTCTTCAACACGCCGACAGCATGATCACCCCACCCATTGCCCGAGTCGTGTGGTGTTACGGAGAATGGCAGGCAGCGTATGCAACAATGCCCCACATTACGTTCGTGGAAGGCCTACCCAACCTGGCCGATTTGGAACCGGCCACCTTGGTGGTTCTGGATGATCTCATGGCGGAGACGGATGCGCGGGTCACCCAACTCTTTACCAAAGGCAGCCATCATCGACGGCTCAACATATCTACATTGTGCAGAATCTGTTCAGTAAAAACAAAGAACATCGGAACATCAGCTTAAATTCCCACTAATAGGTGGTCTTCAACAACCCAAGAGATGCCACTCAACTGCTGCACCTGGCGAGACAGATGTACCCCGGCCGCACACCGTTTGCGTTGGAAGCCTTTAAAGATGCGACAACCCCTCAGCACGGGAAGATGCTCTTCGACCTGAAGCAAGCCACCCCGACCACCTTCGACTACGGACCGGTATCTTTCCCGGAGACCCACCACGTGTACGTTCAAAAATAATGTAAACACACTCACAGTGGCTCCCCCAGCTGGGGTGTGTGTGTTTGATGTTGGGGATAATAAAAAGAATTAATACAACATCATGGTCGATTTTTGTCTCTGTTCAATACTCAGGAGGTAGGTGGATAAAAGGGCAGTGTTGTGGGTTCTAGCATTTGTTGTACATGATGTCTGCGCGAGTACGGAAGCACGCCCCGACGCTTCGTGTATTGAAGACGGCCTCACCCGAGTTGGTCCGAATCATTGTATGCGGCGCGAACCCTGACCTTGTACGCTGTGTGTGCGAGATCGGGTACAACCTGTTAAAGGCAACGTACCTCTGACTCCGGCTCAGAAGACCAAGTTGGCCAAGCATAAGACAGGTCTCCGAACCCTAGTCCAGAAGCGAGTCTCTCAAACACAAACGAAAAAGGTGTTACAGAAAGGCGGCTTTCTCAGGGCCATCTTAGCACCGTCGACCGCTTCCGTGTTGGGTCCAGTATTGGGTGAACTGTTCGGCCGACAATGAACCACACGAAAAAATGGTCCACGTCGAACCACGGCTCCTTCAAACCCTC